>OY735207.1:68797803-69062996 GCA_963457665.1 Thysanoteuthis rhombus
CTTTTTATTAATACATCATTCTTGAACTTTGCTAACATTTACATTCATCCTAATTGTTGTCGCTTAGATTATTAATGATTTGTTTTGTTGAAAGTTGAAAAATTTTTACAAGATGATCTCTCCAACAATCCAATCTTTGTCTTTTTTATTTTCTTTTTTTTCTTTTTTCTTCTAACATATTCAGTGTCAAGGGATGTTATTTAACGTTTTCACTGATTGACTTGTCAACATTGATTATTTCACGTCCCCTTTTTTAACTCTGCGCCTTGTCTTCATTTTGTCCTCTGCCAACTGCTGTGATGAAAATCTGCTTTCCAGCAATGCTTTTTAGTCTCTGGGAAATCCATCTATTCAATTCTCACCCTACTCCTGTTTGAAAAAAAAAATAACGTTGGCGCTGAAATTGTTGGGCTACCAAACTATTTTCTTACACTACTTCTTGTTCTGAGCCGATCGCAATTTGATTTCGAGCTGCGCAGTAGTTGCTGGACACATTTTGTTTGCTCTTTTGCTTATTCAAGCTTTTTAACAAGAATGCAAAATGGTTATGGGTCAATTTTTCAAATCCACTGCACCCAATTTGAATACTGGATCGCATCCACTGGACCCAATTTGAGACTGGACCGCCTCCTCTGGACCCAATTTGAGACTGGACCGCCTCCTCTGGACCCAATTTGAGACTGGACCGCCTCCTCTGGACCCAATTTGAGACTGGACCGCCTCCTCTGGACCCAATTTGAGACTGGACCGCCTCCTCTGGACCCAATTTGAGACTGGACCGCCTCCTCTGGACCCAATTTGAGACTGGACCGCCTCCTCTGGACCCAATTTGAGACTGGACCGCCTCCTCTGGACCCAATTTGAGACTGGACCGCCTCCTCTGGACCCAATTTGAGACTGGACCGCCTCCTCTGGACCCAATTTGAGACTGGATCGCATCCACTGGACCCAAGAAACTTTTCCTTTTTTTTTTTTTTTTACTAAAATTTCTGTTAAATCCTATATTTCCAAATTTTGAAAATACATAAATTCATTCATGTAAGAATAATGCATGAATCCGATGAACATACTTCGAATCAGTTCAAGTCAGACTGAGATTATATATGGGTATTTGAAATCAGGGACATCAACTTTTTCCTGATCTGAATCTTGCTATCTATATAAATTCTAGTAGGACACTTATTTTATCTAATATCTTTTTGGCTGGTATTTTGAAACTTCAAAAACTTATTCTTATGACATCTATTTTTACCTGAGCTAGTCACATATCGCGATACATATTGTGAGTTAATTTTCCATGATACAGTATTACCTTATTCTATATGTAAGCCAACTTCTTCAGCTATAACATTGATGCAAGCATTTTGAGTGGGATGTTTGCACAACATAATCTGATTAACTTTCTTTTTGACTTACCTCCTCAAAAATAAATCACTGACCCTAATCCTCACCAGGCTGTGATTTCTCACCTCTGTTCTAATGTTAGTGTCATCACCAATCTTTAAGCGTCCATTGTTGGACGTGGACCTTCCCCAAGATTTGCCAAACTTTTGTCATGGGCATTGGGAAGACCCTACTCTCTGAACTTGTCTAGTTCATCACACTATCTTATATTTTAGCAGCCACAGTTCCACATATGAGCTCTGTTGATCCACATTGTGAGTTGTGATAATCAGTAATTGTCTGACATTCTTGCAAATGACCTGCCCATTGCCATTTGAGTTTTCTACGATCTATCAGACTCCTATTTTTCCTCCAATGTACTGTGCTGTCTTACGATCACTCCATCATACTGAGCATGATTCCTTCCTGTGCATGTTGCATGGTTCTCGGTTTGAGGATCAATCTTTTGGTAAGGTTCCATGTTTCTGCTCTGTAGGTGACTGCTACTATCATTCAACTAGGTGTGTACCTTAGTGTATGTGAGTCTATTGCAATAATTAAGTTTAAATAATATATGATAGATAAATAGAGCATAAGTGTCAAAAGATTACCCAGACATTGAACTATCGATTGATATCAATTTCCCTGGGATTGTGGACAGAAATCTGGAGAGGAAAAACAGGAAAGAAAATGCCCCGTCACTTCTGAGATACTCAACATAATCTTTTGCTAATAAATTTTGCACAAGAACTAAACAAGGCTTTGGAAATGAGGAGTGAAGTGGCAGAACTTTTACCAGCATAGAGAATGGAATCGGTGAGCTGAGTTCCAGCTCCAGCCAAGACGTTTGGCATTTGTTTAGCACTAATGCCCATCACAGATGGGATAGCGTGGCAGGTTAATCTCCCTTATCACCACTTCGCTTTTACTTGGTGGAGGTCTATATCTGACATTGGACCCAAAAGAAAAGAAAAAAACCATTAGAAAAATATTCAAATGGCAATGTTATTGCAAGACTCAATAACAATGGTTTCCAACTCATTTTTCATGGGTCTGCACTTTCAGAATATGAGAAATGCATTGGAAAACTAAGAGAAAATGCCCCCTAGCAATACTTGATCTATAACATAAAACACAATTACTTTGATATGATGATGAGACACAGAAAGTATAGAATAACCCGGCTACATAAAAACCTGATTTATTTGAAAAATATACTTTCATGTCTAAACTTGATGAGAGGTATGAGCTTATTTTTGTCAGGTAATAACCATGGCCACCAAAGATAACAAAGGGATTTTTTTAATGATATATATATGTGTGTGTGTGTGTTCCTGAGCTCCTGACTATACCATTTTGTCTAGACTTGAAAATTGGCATCAATACTCCACTATGACATCTTCTGGTGAAAAAAAAACCCCTGATCTTTTTGGGGTCTTATTTTTACAAGTTTATTGATAACATCAAGATTCTATGGTATCCAGATGTTTCTTTATTCTATTTTAGATATTTTTCAGTGGAAAATGCTAGTAATATCATCAATAGAATTTATTCTGACCATTTTTATTGTTTGATGGAATTTTTTTGTATGAGTTCAAATTTTGATGCTAGGGTCATTCAATTATTGACTGTGATAGCAAGTTTATATTAGGTCTAACTTCAGACAGACAGACTTTCATCTGTTCAAAGAAACCCTCCTCTTCTCTGGACTTTGACATGTTTCTTCGATTGTCTTTGAATCTTTCAGCTACATTTTTCACCCATTCGCATGGCACACTGTATCGTTTGGGAGCCTCCATTGGTGTTCAAACTGGGGTCTGTGGACCACTGCGGGGAGGGCCTGTCAAATAATGCTTAGGGGTCCACAGCAGTGTTCCCTCTGAAATCGACACTGAATCTAGTGGTAAACAAAAGTCATCCATCGCAAAGCTATGAAAAAACATGATTATTAGAACTGTACCATATTTTAGAATTCAATGAAAATTGATAAATGTTATCTCTATAGAATAAGTGATTTTTAAAGGTCAAAAATCGTCAATTATAATATATTGATAAGTCTAAAACTAAATTCTAAAAATCTGAATATTTCCTTTTTGTTGAAAGAGTCTTTGAGTTGACATGGTTTTGGAACCATTGCTCTGAAAGGAAAAAAAATTTTTGAATTCCGAAGGTGAATCTCTAACTATATATATATATATATATATATATATATATATATATATATATATATATATATATATATATATATATATATATATATATATATATATATGATTTTTTTTTTTTTTTTTTTTTTTTTCTTTTTTTTCCCTTTTAAGTGACTGAATGAAATCTTTCTCTTTAAAAGAAAAAAAAATTTTTTTTTTTCTCTCTTTTCCAATTTTCAGTTCCAACCACTACTGCTCCCGTGATCACTACCATTCCTACAACGCCAGAAAAAACAAGCTCAGGAACAAATGGGAACGATACAAAAGTTCGTCCACAAACAAATGGTAATTCTACTGCTCTTCCTAATATTCGCTTGGTTCTGCTCCCCATTTTTTTTTTTTTTTTTTTTTTTTTTCTTGCTATTGTTGATTTGCTTTTAGCTTTGGTTGCACTGATTTTATTTTGTGGCATGCTTTGTATATCTGCACACTAGAGCAAGGTTGGGGGGGACTGCTTAGTGGTCAAGGTGGTTGCACATTTCAACCACCAATGGTTGGTATTACAGCTCAGATTGAAGCTTCTGAGTACATATTTATTTTTTTTATTTTTTTTTTTTTTTTTTTTCTCATTAAAGTGTATCAACCCATTGTGGTAGGTGACAAAGATTAGTCATCCATTGTAAGGTATTCCATCACTAGATAAAAGCCCAGACTCAAATAGAATTGTGTTGCCATTGATCACAATAAAATGGAAATTTCACTGAATGAGCCAAAAAAAATAAAGCAATGCCTGAATTTCCACAACAACAACAATCAACAATCAACTAAAATGTCAGTATTTTAAAATCTTATCTGTGCTTGAAGCTTCAAATGTAACTTTCTCCTCCTGGGTTTCCAGAAATGGTTCGGAAATAAGAATTGCCTGCTGGCTTTTTATATACGCTTACTTTTTTGTGTGTGTTTGGTTCTCTGTATTTTTGAGATGAGGTATTATTATTATTATTATTATTATCTCTATTATTATTCGGACTATCCTCATCTTGGTTGTTTTCCATACAACGTTTCAACCGTTGTACTCTACGGCCTTCATCAGGTATCATCTGGTAGGTGTGCGGAAGTAACGAACCAAACCCTTTATTTAACCAACGGGGGCATTTAGACCGCACTCCCCTCTTAGCAGTTGTAGTATTTTTGAATTATTATTGTTTCACACTGGGATTGAACCTAGAACCATTAGATTACTTGCAGTAATTCAATCCCAATAGAAAAAAGATATTTATGTTCATTTACAAAGTGGTGTGAAAAGTATCATTGACCCAAATTTCAAATGTGGAATCAACTCAGGGCACAACTATATTATACTTATCACCACCACCATACCTTCAGTCTGGCAAGATTGAAGAATACGTCAACTGCCCACTTTTTATGATTGACCTGGATCTGCTGTAGTTCGGGAAAGGCCACCATCTATGAAAAATACAGTATGACCATATGAAAATGAAATCAAATATGTCACAGCAACTCCTGCTATCTCGGCACCTCAGGGTTTTAAGAGTGGTGTTATGATAAATGGATTTTATATGTTGTGTATTAATGAGAAACCACAAATTACTGCCAAAAATGACTTTTCATGACCCCCTCACACTGTAATAATCCATATATAGGTTACAGGTCCTCAAAGAAAATGAATGAACCAGAAAGTTTTTAAAATAATGCTCTTCGTATGCTCCTGCAACAAACTGATCACTGACAATATGAAAACTATTGTTAGAATGTGTGTCATTAAATTGTCCTGTTGCAAGAGTTGACTGTATTTTGGTTGTCATTTGTCACCAAAGGTCAGAAGTTGGTCATCTCAATTTCTAGTACCACCAGGTCTTGGAGATCATTTTAATTATCTCTTGGGACGCTGCTTTCTTTTGTAAAATGGGTAGTGCATCTCATTCACCAAAAAGTACCGAAAGAATTCATTTCTATTTCTACTGATAGTACATAATGTTTGTTTCATTGGGTTTTTTTTGGGGGGGGGTCTCCACCAATGAGTCTCGGTCCCAAGTCACTTTCCTCCCCCTGTGATCCCCCATTCCTCCCCTCCAGTAATTTTTTGTTACTATTTTCATTATGCATTCCTTCCTCGATAGAAATTCCTCCCCCAGGGTGCCAAGTTCCTTTCATTTGAGAATTACTGTTTTATTTGACCAAATGGATACTAAGTTTGTTTTTATTTCTCACTAATGAACTTTTTGTTCGTTATCCATACGTTTCAGCCGGTTTATTCTACAGTTTTCTTCATGTGTCATAACTGAGTTCTATTGTCCAAAA
This sequence comes from Thysanoteuthis rhombus, assembly GCA_963457665.1. Classification (NCBI taxonomy): domain Eukaryota; kingdom Metazoa; phylum Mollusca; class Cephalopoda; order Oegopsida; family Thysanoteuthidae; genus Thysanoteuthis; species Thysanoteuthis major. Next base: position 68,803,656 of record OY735207.1, read on the forward strand.
AGCTCATTGAATGTCAATGAGATCCTTCTCAAAATTATTAACTTATGTAGTATACTTGCATATATTTTTTTTGTTTAATGTTAGTCATCTAATCATTGTTAGAAATTATCAACGTAGGTTTTTTTCTATTTTCAAGTTGGCTAATCTCATGTTCAAACTGTATCAAAAGAGCTGATGGGCTGAAAATGATGAAAAAACGCTTTTGTTTTTGTTGTTTTTTTTTTTTGTTTTTTTTTTCTTTTGGCAGGGGGGGATCAATTTGTAATATAAGTTTATGCTAAATTGATCCCTTAGTGTGTGCAGACTTTTTTTTCTAGTGATCACAGCCCTTCAAAAGGCAAAAGAAATAACTTTTCCATTGATCATGCCTTTTTCAAATTTTTGAATTGACCACCCCCAAAACGGTATTCTGCCAAAAGATTTGTCCTGTGACTTCCTCTGAGTGACTAAACAGACTTTCTCTTTCTTTGTAGAGAAGAATGATGATTTGAAATTAATTCTTGGTACAGTGGGTGCTATCTTATTCCTGATTATTCTCATCATTTTGCTCGTCATTCTCTACAGACGACGGTCGAAACCTATAGAAATTGAAGGTAACTTTTTTTTCTTTTGCGTAGTTCCAGAATTATTTTTGCTATCTGCCTCCCCTTGAAATTGTTGATACCCCCCCCCCACTGGGTTGCAGTAACAAAAGCTCAGTCCCTTTTTTTTTTTTTTTTTTTTTTTTCTACTTTTAATCACTTTGGCCTCTTCAAGGGGAATCGTTAGATGGTAAGCCAAGATCCTTTATGGCCAATGATCTGCCAGAAGTGATTTGATCGATAATATGAGTAATAAGATTGTGTTGCTCCCATAAGGTTGCCATATTATTCCATCTTTGACAAATGAAAGTTTGACAGTTCAAAAATCATTAAATTAGCCGAGTGTTTAAACATTTAGGCCATTATTTATTAATTTTTTTTTTTTTTTCCTAAGCATCCTATTTGGTGTTTTTTTTTTGGCAGTCAAACTAGCATCAGTTTCTGTCTTGGCAATTTTGCTAACAAACAACATATTTGAACTTTCAAAAAAGGGGCATTCTGGAAAACATCATGCCCCATCTGATGCAGACTCAAGCGCTGTGTAACCTTGAAGTAGCCATAATAATTTGCAGATTTTCAAGGAATTTTGAAAATTCCCTCTAGGTTGAGATTCAAATAGATGTGTGTGGGAGAGGGGAGACAAGGACCTGGCAAGCTTATCCTTGAGTCTTCCTATTTCTCTTGCCTTGAAAATCAGCTTTCAAAGTCAACTTTTTACTTCAGCTCAAACATTCTCTGGTACTGAGTAAAAAAAAATTTGTTCTGCTATTGCAGGTGACACTGATTTCCAAATGATAATGTATTCGTTGTCATTTCAATTTTAGACACACATGACAAAAAAAACCCACAAGTTTTGGGCTTTCAGTGTTAACAAAGTGCAAAAAAGCTTGGTGCTCTTGAAAAACAGTTGTAAAAGTTAAAAGACTTTAAAATTGGATTCTAGATTGTTTTGATTTCTTTCCATCTGGAAATTCCTGCCTCTTTTATTAGGTTTATAGCACTTTGCCTCAGTCAGGTAAATTTGATCTTGGAGTTCAGGGTTAGGGCAATTTGGGATGAAGGTCAACCATGAAGGCTAAGTATTCAGTTTTTGGATTTTTTTTTTCTTTTCTTTTCTTCCTTTGACTGTTAACCTTCAGCTTTTCTTTACATTAAACCTGACAGTTTTCCATACCCCCCCCCCAACTTGAAAACAATGAGTTAATAACTCAAAAACAAATATATTTGGTTTCCTAGGAACCTGATGACTCCATTCACAGCAGGATCTTTACAAAAACATCATTTCATTTAGACCAGCAGTGCACATAAGTGTGCTCGAAACTTTGCTGCCATTTTGAAAACATGATGAGATTACATGACCATCTTATTTGCCATGGATGGAATCCATAACTTATAACCTTCAAAATGATTTATGACTTACCAAGGTTTCTTTAAAATTGAGAACTTGAATCAATTCATTTTGTCTTTGCTTCGTAAGCTTTACAAAATCTCTGGCCTGAATGAGTTAAAACTATTTGTATGTATATACAGGAATGTCTTGTTTTATTATCATATCTTGAATACCCCCCCCCCATTTTGAGACGGTGGATAGATTCTTGTGTTTCTTCTTCTTCTTCTTCTTGTTTCTTCTTCTTCTTCTTGTTTCTTCTTCTTCTTCTTGTTTCTTCTTCTTCTTGTTTCTTCTCCTTCTTCTTGTGTTTCTTCTCCTTCTTCTTGTGTTTCTTCTCCTTCTTCTTGTGTTTCTTCTCCTTCTTCTTGTGTTTCTTCTTCTTCTTCTTGTGTTTCTTCTTCTTCTTCTTGTGTTTCTTCTTCTTCTTCTTGTGTTTCTTCTTCTTCTTCTTGTGTTTCTTCTTCTTCTTCTTGTGTTTCTTCTTCTTCTTCTTGTGTTTCTTCTTCTTCTTGTGTTTCTTCTTCTTCTTCTTGTGTTTCTTCTTCTTCTTGTGTTTCTTCTTTTTCTTGTGTTTCTTCTTCTTCTTCTTGTGTTTCTTCTTCTTCTTGTGTTTCTTCTTCTTCTTGTGTTTCTTCTTCTTCTTCTTGTGTTTCTTCTTCTTCTTCTTGTGTTTCTTCTTCTTCTTGTGTTTCTTCTTCTTCTTCTTGTGTTTCTTCTTCTTCTTCTTGTGTTTCTTCTTCTTCATCTGTCTCTTCTTTTTCTGTCTCTTCTTCTTTTTCTGTCTCTTCTTTTTCTGTTTCTTCTTTTTCTGTTTCTTCTTTTTCTGTTTCTTCTTCTTTTTCTGTCTCTTCTTTTTCTGTTTCTTCTTTTTCTGTTTCTTCTTTTTCTGTTTCTTCTTCTTTTTCTGTTTCTTCTTCTTTTTCTGTTTCTTCTTCTTTTTCTGTTTCTTCTGTTTTTTTCGGTTTCTTCTTGTTTTTTTCGGTTTCTTCTGTTTTTTTCGGTTTCTTCTTCTGTTTTTTTCGGTTTCTTCTTCTGTTTTTTTCTGTTTCTTCTTCTGTTTTTTTCTGTTTCTTCTTCTGTTTTTTTCTGTTTCTTCTTCTGTTTTTTTCTGTTTCTTCTTCTGTCTCTTCTGTTTCTTCTTCTGTTTCTTCTTCTGTCTCTTCTGTTTCTTCTTCTGTTTTTTTCTGTTTCTTCTTCTGTTTTTTTCTGTTTCTTCTTCTGTTTTTTTCTGTTTCTTCTTCTGTTTTTTTCTGTTTCTTCTTCTGTTTTTTTCTGTTTCTTCTTCTGTTTTTTTCTGTTTCTTCTTCTGTTTTTTTCTGTTTCTTCTTCTGTTTTTTTCTGTTTCTTCTTCTGTTTTTTTCTGTTTCTTCTTCTGTTTTTTTCTGTTTCTTCTTCTGTTTTTTTCTGTTTCTTCTTCTGTTTTTTTCTGTTTCTTCTTCTGTTTTTTCCTGTTTCTTCTTCTGTTTTTTTCTGTTTCTTCTTCTGTTTTTTTCTGTTTCTTCTTCTGTTTTTTTCTGTTTCTTCTTCTGTTTTTTTCTGTTTCTTCTTCTGTTTTTTTCTGTTTCTTCTTCTGTTTTTTTCTGTTTTTTCTTCTGTTTTTTTCTGTTTCTTCTTCTGTTTTTTTCTGTTTCTTCTTCTGTTTTTTTCTGTTTCTTCTTCTGTTTTTTTCTGTTTCTTCTTCTGTTTTTTCTGTTTCTTCTTCTGTTTTTTTCTGTTTCTTCTTCTGTTTTTTTCTGTTTCTTCTTCTGTTTTTTTCTGTTTCTTCTTCTGTTTTTTTCTGTTTCTTCTTCTGTTTTTTTCTGTTTCTTCTTCTGTTTTTTTCTGTTTCTTCTTCTGTTTTTTTCTGTTTCTTCTTCTGTCTCTTCTGTCTCTTCTGTTTCTTCTTCTGTCTCTTCTGTTTCTTCTTCTGTTTCTTCTTCTGTCTCTTCTGTCTCTTCTGTTTCTTTTTCTGTTTCTTCTTCTGTTTTTTTCTGTTTCTTCTTCTGTTTTTTTCTGTTTCTTCTTCTGTTTTTTTCTGTTTCTTCTTCTGTTTTTTTCTGTTTCTTCTTCTGTCTCTTCTGTCTCTTCTGTTTCTTCTTCTGTCTCTTCTGTTTCTTCTTCTGTTTCTTCTTCTGTCTCTTCTGTCTCTTCTGTTTCTTCTTCTGTCTCTTCTGTTTCTTCTTCTGTCTCTTCTTCTTATTCTGTCTCTTCTTCTTATTCTGTCTCTTCTCCTTCTTCTTCTGTCTCTCCTTCTTCTTCTTCTTCTGTCTCTCCTTCTTCTTCTTCTTCTTCTGTCTCTCCTTCTTCTTCTTCTTCTTCTTCTGTCTCTCCTTCTTCTTCTTCTTCTTCTTCTGTCTCTCCTTCTTCTTCTTCTTCTTCTGTCTCTTCTTCTTCTTCTGTCTCTCCTTCTTCTTCTTCTTCTTCTGTCTCTCCTTCTTCTTCTTCTTCTTCTGTCTCTCCTTCTTCTTCTTCTTCTTCTGTCTCTCCTTCTTCTTCTTCTTCTTCTGTCTCTCCTTCTTCTTCTTCTTCTTCTGTCTCTCCTTCTTCTTCTTCTTCTTCTGTCTCTCCTTCTTCTTCTTCTTCTTCTGTCTCTCCTTCTTCTTCTTCTTCTTCTGTCTCTCCTTCTTCTTCTTCTTCTTCTGTCTCTCCTTCTTCTTCTGTCTCTCCTTCTTCTTCTTCTTCTTCTTCTGTCTCTCCTTCTTCTTCTTCTTCTTCTTCTGTCTCTCCTTCTTCTTAGAAAACATTGATTTTATTTTTATTGATGGATAAACTTTTTGCATATCCTTTTTTTTTATTTTTGTTCTTTTGAGAATAGCTTTTATGTATCATTATCTCAGTGTACCATATTTTTCTCTCCTCCCAGAACCACCTGAGAAACCTCGAAAGTAAGTATTTCATTTATATCAATTTGATTTCAAATTTTTTAAAAAAATTCTCACTTGAACCAATGACTTTTTAATTTTCTATCAGTGTATGGCAGGTGTGATCTTTATCTCTTATGAGCTCGGATATTTCTCAGTATTTTTCATTTTCATTTCAACTTCTAAGAAATTTGTCATTGAAACCAGTATCTGCACCTTCGTTTCACTATGTCTTGACCAATGCCTTTGGCTGTTATCTGTATCACTTAATTAGAAACTGTCCACATGGGTTTCTTCAGTTTTCAAATTGGTCTGACTGGCTTGGCTATGTATGTATCACATGTTCATGCTGCATCAATGAAGCTAGAGGGCTGAAAATTTGAGCATTTACTCAGTCCAGCAGCATTCGCGTTTTAGAATTTGATAGACTTTCTCTGTGATCACTGCCCAACAAAATGGGAGAAAAGTCACTTATTCATTGATCACTCCTTTTTTAAATTTTTTTGATTGATCACCCCCTTAACTCTGCATTCTGCCAGATGTTGGTCACGTGATGGTTTCCATTGAGTGACCAACCAGACCTGTTCTTTTTCTAACTGTGAAAATATGACTTGGAGTTTGATTCTGTACCCCGTTGGTCTGACTTGAACTGCTCTCATGAAAACTAGTTTAAGCTTAAATTCAACTAACATTGTGCATCTTGTTATATCACAAAATTATTTTGATACAGTTGTTGGCAAATCTGAAAAGAAAACCTGCTATTCAAATATTTCAGCCACTGCAATATTTTTACACATTAAAATACCTAACTATTTTCCTTCCCCTCCCCAGGCAGTAGCAGTGGAAAAGCTATCACTTTCATAGTAAACCTTGGCCTGGGTCAGTTATATTTTACCTTATGAAAAAAAAAATGGATAACAAAGTGACAATTCTATGCGTAAAGGTGAAAACTGACCTCCTTACTTTTGTAAGATGTGTAGATAAAACACTAATAGTATATTAAAAATTAATGCATTTTTTTTCTCTCTTAGCAATCATGAAGTGAATATGAAAGAAACTAAACCAGACCTTGTTTATTCAACTGGAATAGAAAAAGGAAAACTTCCTATGTATAATACTGTAAGTATTAACTCCATTTTCTTCTTATACAAAATCAAGAACCTCAAGTTCAATGATGTGTCCCTGGTAATAATAAGAGGAAAAATTGCAAGTGGTCTTTCTTTCGATCGATTGATTCTCATACTTGTAAAATATTGCTGTATGGAATTTTTCTGCTTGTATTATTTTCTTTAAAAATTGTATATGACTGTGCTTTTTTTTTTTTTTTTTTCTTTCCTTTTCATTTCATATAAATACAAAAATACTCTCCTTGTATATCCTGTTGACATCATTAGCAGCTGATAAAAAATGATTGATAGGAATAGATTTCTTTTAATGACATCACACCTCTTCCTTGCTATTTCTGTTTGACATAACTGAGACCAACCAACAGATAAAAAAATCATTTAATAGAGATATGTGGACAACTGTAAAAAAAAAACTTCCCTTGTATAATACCATAATCAATGACATACACACTTTCTGAATTGCCCCCTCCCCCCCCAACATATAAAAAAATGAAAGCCATGATACCATAGAGGTTATACATGTATGTTCACAAAGAAAAAGGTTGAAATTGTATGTGGTAAATGTTCTTTAAATTTCAACAAATGTAATGCATTATTTTTGTTGTATCCTGCACAAGAGTCTTTTAATAACAGTGACCTTTCAATTTCTACTGGAGATATGGTCCAGTTGCGTGGCTACGATTTAAGATTTCTGAAAAAAGAAAATAATTAGTTGAAAATTCAGTTTCAATTAAATCTGTTGAATATTTTTTTCTTTTTTTTTTTATATAAAGAAGAAAAAAAACAATAAAAATAAACAGCACAATCAGGAATGAAGAGTGAGGCTTATTCTTCATTTCTGATCACGTTCTTTAGTCGTAGAGTGATGACCTGAGTCAAGACTGTGATAAAAACTAAAAATCAAGATGACTGTGAAAAGTAGTCACAATAACGAAGTAATGATTATTTCTATTATTCGGACTATCCTCATCTTGGTTGTTTTTCATACGACATTTCAGCTGTTGTACTCTACGGCCTTCATCAGGTATTATTATTGTCTCACACTGGGATTGAACCTAGAACCATTAGATTACTTGCAGTAATTCTGTCTGATTCTCTAACCGCTATGCTATGTGTCCACTAATCTAATGGTTCTAGGTTCAATCCCAGTATGAAACTACAATAATTCGAAAATACTACTACTGCAAAGAGGGGAGTGCGGTCTATATACCCCCGTCGGTTGAATTAAGGGTTCAGTTTGTTACTTCCCGACACCTACCAGATGATACCTGATGAAGGCCGTAGAGTGCAATGGCCGAAACGTATGAAAAACAACCAAGATGAGGATAGTCTGAATAATAATGGAAATAATAATAATACTTCATCTCAAAAATTCAGAGAAACATGAAGTAATAAGTTACAATGCAGGAAGTCCCCACGCCACGAATATCCAACTTACAAATAACTTGTACTTACATATAAACTGCCATGGAGAAAAATTTTGAATAGTTACCGACTGTGGTTCATCATAACAGACAGCAAAATACTTTCCAACACACATCAAAACATTGTACAATTTTAATATTGGGCTAAAATTTAAAGTTTCACCCAGTTTAAACAAGTTTTCAAACACAAATATATCCTGGGTTTATATTATTCACCCAAATAATTTTTATATGAAAATATATGTGAAGGTTATATTTACTATATACTGAGACAAACATTTGGTTTACTGGCACTAGTTACACACTGTATGTAACTGTCCTAACTTGCGTACAGATATGCATCATGCGTATCTGTTCTGATTTACATACAAATCCAACATGAATAGACCTATGGAACTTGTTCGTAACCTGGAGACTTCCTGTACTTTGTATAATAATAATAATGATGATGATGATAAATAAGTAATAATATTTGCATTTTCCGTCTCTTTCTCCATAAAGAATTCTGAAAAAGTGAGTAAAGAATATGTTTTCATTCTTGCTTGGTTGAATAGCTTTACATATAAATATATAAACACATGCACTTCCATATTTATAAAATATATCTAGTTACCAACAAGCCATTTTTAAAAAGTTGAGAAAATTGGATTCAGTTCAAACTTTCACTCACTCTTTTTATTTTTAGAGCTAAGATGCTCAATTTTTTATTATTTTGAAGCTTGAACACTCCACATTATGATTCTGATGATTGACATTAATGATGAATTTTAAATACTTAGTTACAATGCATAAGGTGAGATTTTTCCAGGTTTTTTTTTTCTGCTAACAACAAAACAGAAACTCCCATTTTTTTTTTTACTTATTCACACTGTATTTTTAGAAACATTGTTATGCATATTAAAATCAAAAGCTTCGTACCAAAGCTTCAAAACAAAATTTAAATGAGCATCTCAACAAAATCAGTGATAATGTTCATATAATGTGGCTTATTTGTATGGGTTTCAGTGTAATATGCACCAGATTTTTAATGCAGAGTGTTCAAGATTCAAAATAAAATGTCATTGGAAGAAAAAAAATGAAAAAAAACATTGTAGCTCTAAAAATAACAAATATCATGAGCCAAAGTTCTTGAAACCGATTTCCTCAATTCAAAAAAAAAATGGCTCATCGGGCACTTCTGCACACCCACTCAAATATACAAATTAGATGCACTCTCATAAGCACATGCACAATGATAACTTACAATGGGTTTATTGGTCAGGAATCATTTTTCATTGTATATTAACATAACTTACTCTCTTCTAAAAGTATGGTAACCTTTCATTGCAATAATCTGCAGTCTATGCTTTCTGTAGAACTTCCAATTCTGAATAGTGCATATCAAGTGAAGAATTTGTATTCAGTAGATTTTCACCAATTCAGCTACCTATAATCTACTTCTTTCACCAATTTGGCACTGATTTCAATTTTCTTGGGCAGCTACACCCAGGGTACTCACCCACATTCTGGGAATTGTTTTGGTTGCACTAGATCTGTCCAGCTGTTAACACAGGCAAGCAATTCCTGCTTGTTTTCCTGCAATTATTAACCCCATTTGCTCCTTCTTTGAACCCAGTCATGGCTCAAGGGAATAAAGAAAACATTATCAATTTAAAGATAATGTTGAACTCCTGAAGAAAAAATACTGGACTTTGGTGTTTCAGTGTGGATCATAGAAACCATTATTCTAAAGAAACAATGAAAAATTGAACAAGTTTGGAGATTGGATAAAATGCTGTCAAAGTGTTTCAAGCTTTGATGTAAATGAAGATTTTGAACTGTCTGTAGGTAAGGTATAAGAACAAGCAAGTGTTTCATGAACTTGAACTAGATTTAATGTTTATGTTCCCTTATTATTTAACTTGCATCAATATTGTAAATTTATGAAGAGATGGATAGTTATTGTTTAGAGGTTATCCTTCTGTAATTCGGCATTTTCACTAATCCAGCACACCTTGTGTCTCAGTATTGCCGAATTAGTGAAAGTCCACTGTATTATAATAGCTCAAGTTACAAAGTATGATAGCCTTTTATTACCATCAACAGAGTCAATACTTTCGGTAGAACTTGAAATTTTGACTGGTGTTCTATCAAATCACTGTATCCTTACAAATGGCTGCCTGACCAACCAGCCAAGTGGGCTACATATTCTTTTTTTGTTTGTCTGTGTGTCTGTCTCTGGGGACACCCGGTCACAGTTTTGGGAGCCACAACCTTGAAAATTTGCATGCGTACACCACTAGGCACCATCTAAAAACAGTTTTTGTTTAGGGGCACTTTTTAGGATCTGTATAGTCAATGCCCAAATCTTGTACTGGTATGATTAGAAGATGTTGGTAAAGTAGCTGATAGACCTACTGTCTGCTTCTTTCCACGTGGTGTTATTTAGTCAGATGACTATTTCTTTGGCAGGTTTTCACACAAAGATCTGTTCTCTTGAATTTTTTTGAAGACTTGATATAGGTTGATTCATGACAGAAGATGAACGGTATTGTCTTACTATATTTTATTACATCGAATAGCGTATCCATGTGTTAACATCTGTATTGTAATCTGGTATTTACTCCAAAGTGATTGGGGAGGAATGTGGCTTGTTCTTTTAACAATGAACCTAAATAATCTCTTTGTCCAGACATCTTAATCGACAGAACAGTGCCTCTAGCCCCCTGGCTACATCAGTAGAGGTCAGATATTAGCGTTAAGTCTGTTGGTCTCTGGGCATGGCAAATTCACATCGAGAATGACAGAACTTCAGGCCAGTTCAGTAACGATTAGTTTTAGCTATTTATATTGATAAATTGAACAAAGGCAATGAATCGTTGATCCCTAAGGAAATCCCTACTTTTGAGACATTAGCCTTTTTGGGGTCATTTGTCAACACTTATCTTTGTGAAATTTCCAATATTTGTTGGTGTTTTTTTTTTTGTTTTTTGTATTTTTCCCTGAAACTGATTTGTAATCTCCGTGAAAATTCTCATGTTTAGCTTGTCCATTTACCTTTCGGGTATTTGGGGTTTTATGTAGATAATTTACAACCATCAATATCTTTTTTTCACCAAGAATTTCTGTGCTTCAACTTCTCATGATTTTGGGAAAACGGAAATGAATTTGGATGATTTAAAACATTTGCTTCAACTTCGATCTGGCTATTTATTGGGTTTGAGTCTTTGATTTGTTAATTTCATAAGCTCAGCATGAATTTCTTGGTTTTTTCTTTTAAATCTGTGTTCATTTTTTTTTTTTTTACATTATAAATTTTCATGTGTGCTTTATTTTTTTTCTTTGTGGGGGGAAGGTTTTCTTTCTAATTTTGTGTCTTTTTTGCCTCTACATATTTCTTCTGGGGAGGGGTCTTCTCTTTACTCAGTGTCCCTCTCTCCTTTACATGGGATCCTCTTTTACATCTTATTTTTGTTTACTTTTATTTGTATGTTTTTTGTCTCTCTTGGTCTGAGTGTCTCCCTCTCTATTCTTTCTGCTTGCCCTCCTGTGTATGTCTCTCTTTTTTCCTCCACTAGCCCCACCCCTGTCAGTGTGTGTCTTTTATGCAGGGTTTTTTCTTGCTTTGTTTTCATGCACTGAATTGATTTCAATAAAATTCAATTCCATTATCAATAAACCTCAGAATATCTTTTGAAAATCCAAAAATTGAATTGTACCAATCAAAAAGCTCTCTTTGCTAAATTGTACTTTGGTATTTATCTCTTTTTGGAAGCAATGAATTTCAGCACCAAGGAAAATACCTATTTTTATTGTTTGTTTTTCTCCCCCCCAGGGATTCGACCATAATGGTGAGGATGACCTTTATTATGCTGAGCTTGCCTTCGACGATAAGCCAAGGAGCAGGAAGCCTGTTGTACCTCTCTATGACAATTCTTCAAACAGTGACCCCTACACGACAGTGATGCCACATGTGTAGTATTACAAACAACAATTGCAGCAAGTAACACTTGCTTTCATCTCATCTTCAGGGCCCTTCCTCTTGCCTAAGCATTGTCAAATCTTTCACTGGTGTTGGCAGAATAATCATGGAACATTCAACTAGAACTTTGAGGCAATTTTCTATTAAAGTGCCTTCTACTTGTAAATTTTCTTCATTTCATTCTATACTAAGGTTTATAATGATTTTTCTTTTTTCTGTATTTTCTATTTTCTTCTCTTTTTTTCCTTTTTTTCCTCTTTCTTTTATTTTCCTTTATTTCCCTTTTTTTTTTCCTTTTCATTTTTAAAATTTTTTTTATCCTCTTAACTTTCGTTTTGGCCTTTGCTCTTTCAGTGGCATAGGGTTAAAAAGAAAAAGTGAGGGAACACAGAACTGCCTGCTCTCAAAGTGAGGGGTGGGTGCTTCCAGAAAAAAATTTAACAAATTCCAGTGATTATTTTGAATTCATATAGGAGTATTTGAACATGAACCTGCTAATTTTTCTTATCCGTGAATTGTTCAAGTAGAAAATGTTTACATAAACAGTGAGGGAATGCTGTTGCCCAAGCCTAGAAAAATAAGGGAGTGCCATTCCAACGTGTTCTCACAACATTACACCACAGCTCTTATAAATTCTAAGCTCTTTGATATATAATTTAATCTAAAATGCAATTACTAGGATTCTTAGAAAAAATATACTAAGTTGGGATTTGATATTTTCCATTGTTCAGGCAACTTTTTGCTCTAAAAGTCAAAGTACTAATCCTGTAATAGTGATGATAAAGTGTACCAAACTTCCAATCATGGGTCTAGTACTAAAATGGTAATACTTTTCACTGACTGTATAGTTGTTAATATGACCAAGATGACCATCATAATCTTTGTAATTTCCTTGATCTTTACTAATTATCATTGTATTTGTCTACTTATAAAATCTACCAATTTGTTTTATCCAAGATCTCAAAGGATTACTAATAATTTACCCGTTTTTATGTGTTGCTTCTGTATGTAACTTCATTCTTCATATCTTAAGACCATTTTATATAAAGACAATTTATATGAAATGACTATTTTATTATCCCAAAATATTTTCAGGTTGTTGATAATAGAGCCCTATATTTTGGGGCTGCGTAAATGATACTAGTGGTAGCTTTGTTTTCATCAATATATATATATATATATATATATATATATATATATATATATATATATATATATATATATATATATAACAATTTTTATTTAAAGTCAAATAAATCTGTCAATTCCTCATAGATTTTAATCATCGGATATTACGTAGTCGTTATTATTGATATTTTGTTGTAATTAAAACTTTTATATACTGATATAATATAATTTCACAACCATGATAAATTTTTTTATTTATTGCTGTTAGAATCATTCTATAATTATATAATTTTGCTGTTCTCATGAATAAATTTTTTTTATTTTCTTCATTTTTTTTTTTTTTTTTTTTTTTTTTTTTATGAGGCTGGGAGTTCTCATCACCATATAATTTTTATATCTATCATTTGATACAATCCTTAAATACCATATTTACAGTGCTGAAGACACCATTTTCTTCCCGAAATGAATCTTGAATATTTACCCAGCATCCAACAGGCCAAAGGGTTTGATTTGGGGTGGGGGTCCAAAATTATGAGAGTCAAAACTGAAGTGCATCTTTCAGGCAAAAATATCCTCAACACTGGGAAATATAGTAATTACATTTGTTTCCAAACCCTATTGTGAAAGGAACCCAGTCAGTGATGATGGCTTGCGGAAAAAAATAAGGACAAGTATTTTTCCTTTCGACTGTGCTCTTCTCCATCAAGAAAAGCTTGCAATACAAAACTTTGCAGTATAATCCATACTAATCTAAGAAGCAGATAAGTGTTGGGGATTTAAAACTTATCGTTTGTGAAAAGATCTTTCATAGAAATTTGCTCATGTGTACAAAAAGAGCTACCCCCCCCCCATATCTGCATAACAAATTTGCTATGTAGCAAATTGACATTTGTCATTGAAAATAAGCCAAATACAGAAATGTATTTATCTGTATGAATAATTAAATGTGTATTAGATACCTGCCCCCATTTTGAGAGCTATTTCCAGGGTGGAATAAACATAAGGGGTTGACTGTGCTAACCTCTCAGGGGGCCCCTGTACCAAGATGCCTAGCATTTATGACCTCCATTAAATAAGACTTTTAGAACTTTTACCCTGATCTCTCTCTCTCTCTCCCTCTCTCTCTCTCTCTCTTCAAAAAATATGGTATTTGATGTCTACAAGTTTTTTTGTGTTTTTGTTCCAATTAAGCAAGATAGCTTCTTTTTTTTTTTTTTTTTTTCTTTCTTTTAATCAAATTAAGAATTTAAAACTTATCGATGAATTATTGTGAAAACACTTTGTGAAAGGTTTTGTTTACAACCCTTATTTCATTCTGATATATATATATATATATATATATATCAGTTTGCTTGAAATGTTACTCCATCAGATGATTCAAGAGAAAAAATACCATGTATGCTGGATTATAGGATGAATGGTTTACTAGGCTATATGGAGGACTACTGCTCACTGCAATTCATCCAAGCCCCATAACTGTTCATATCAAGCTTTGGTAGATGGGCCCCCTAGTCATAATACCAGCACATGCTGTGTAATATTTGCACCTTTTTTTTTTTTTTTTTTTTTTTTTTTTTTTTTTTTTTTTTTTTCTTTCTGTAATTAACTATCCGTCTTGTACACTGGCATATATGGTATAAAACCCAAACCACCGATTACCATGGAGAAAAATTGAACTCTGTGTATCAAGGCATGTAAGTTGGGTAGTTGAAGTGCTTACCATTCATTTTCTGTCTCTCTTTCTGGTATATATAACAGCTTCTGCCTTTGAGTGGAAGTTCCTGAAAACTGCTGATAGCTTCTTTCTTTCTTTCTTTTTTTTTTTTTTCTTTTTTTTTTTTTTCTTTTTTTTTCTCTTCTTTTCATCTTCCCCCTCATATACATACTAACCCCTTGTTACTAATGTTATTTGTTGCCAAGTGTCTTCAAAGAAAGGCAGAGAGTAGTTATATTGGCATTAGACTGAATGGAAGACTAAAATAAAATTCTATTTTTGTACAACTGATTTTTGGACCACTGGGTAGGGCACTGTACTTCTTCCTTTCTTTCTTTCTCTTCTTCTTCGCTTCTTCTGTTCTCCTTCCTCCTTGCCCTTCACCCATTCGTCATTGCTCTCCTTCCTTCTTGCCCTTGCTCTCCTTTAACCCTTGCTCTCCTTCATAAGTTGATTCTTTCTAATTTGTTTCCTTGTCTTTGTTATATTTATCATATTCCAACCAAAAGGTACGGAAACTGAAAGATTGTAACGAAGACAATATAGAAAGAACTGACCCAAAAGAAATGTTTTGAGGGTAGGCAAAGAAATCCTTGGCAAATCTTTTGCATCTCATACCCAGTACATTAATGTGCTTTTAAAATCCATCCTAATCTTAGGCTTAATTTGCTCCTCTCTCTTTATTTTCCTGTGAGGCTTGAATCCCCCGTCTATCTTGCTCGTTCTCGTGCTATGTTTGCACAATTTTGTGAGAGGAAAAAATGATTATCAGAAAAAATTTGGAAAATTATATGAACTTAAGCCCGTCCGATAATTTTGAGGTATGAAATAAGAAGATAATCCTGAAAAACATACTTGTATTTCATCAATATTTGATTAGTAAACAGGCATCATTTTTTTTTTTTTTTTTTTCATTGTTTCATTTCATTTATATATATTTCAATGTCATCATTCTGGGAGCATTAAAATATATTAACTCTGACTTTGTTTATCCATGTATATGCATCAGGGTAGCAATTTGGTTCTGAACAAAGCGATTTGGTTCCAAAAATAAAGTTCTGGTATTGAAGGGAATTTACAAAAGGAAGCAATCCCTTCTTCTTTTTTTTTTTTTTTTTTTTTTTCATGAATGATATGATACAACACAAATGTATAAACAAATCGAACAATAAATAAAACAGGTCTAGTTAGTCACTCGAAACTCTCACCCGACTAACATATTTTGGCAGGATTTTGTTACAGAGTTGATCAATTTGTAGATGTTGATGGCTAAAATGTCCAAATATTCAATAAACATCTTTTCTGGACATAATGAGTAAGTGAAATTTTTAGCCCTTTAGCTCAGACTGCACTCTTGACACATAAATAGCCAGCCAGACAAAACCAAATGGACTCAAGAAATCTATATTGGCAGTTGACAATTTCAAGAAATGTGCAAGCTTAGTCTGATGATGGATTTTAAGTTATTTATCTTGGTTCTGAAGATACTTGATTTGATCCGACAACCAATTTGGTCTTGTGTGGCAGAAAATATCTGACAACCCTCACATAGATGCAAATAAGAGATAGAATGAAAGACGAAGAATGAAATCATGAAGCAATGAGATGACTGATTAATTATAATGATAGTATTCTGGGATAAGACCTTACTGATAGCCTCTTGTGCCAGGTTCTAACATGTGTTAATCGCTACAAATCTTGTTTGACGAGCTGATTATATTCGCATAGAGATCCACATCAGTGTCGTGATTAATTCGTTTTCGCTCCAATAGTTGTCTAGGTAGTTTTTGAATGTGTTAAGGCTCAGTACCTCTACTATTACCTCTGGAAGATTGTTCCACTCATCAGTGACTCTGCATTTAAAAGGGAATCTTCTGATATTTTTCGGTGTGTGTTTTTAGGGTTTGTTTTTTTATTGATTTTTGTATACTTTGAACTTGTGGCCTATAATTCTTTGATCTCTCTATTGACTAGATCGAAACATGAAGGAAGTTTTGCATTGCACCTTCATTGTAGAAAAAAAAACGTGCGGTAACTCATACACTTTGATCATATCAACTCTGTATCTACTATTGATGTATACATAATATTAATGAGAACAGAAGAATTTTCCATTACTTTTTTTTTTTTCTTGATGGCTTGACTCTGATATTGAGGACATGATTCGCTTAAGTTGTCAGTGTTTTTTGTGATTTGTTAATCGAAGTTGACTGCCTGCAAGAGTGTTTTTGTTTTTCTTCATACTAACCTTCATTTTATTTAAGAACTACAGGTATTCCACTAATTTTCCAGCACCAACAGGGGTTACATATACAATAATACACCAATTATATAGCTTGTATCTTGAAAGCATTAGAATGGGAAGAAACTTTAATTAAATAAATAGTAACTATAAACTGGATGCTTAAATCCAATAAGTTGATACGGTACAGTTTATTAATGTAAAGGAAATACAGTACAGGGATATTAGTTAACCAAATGCAGAACCGTACTTATAAGGAATTTCGACAAATTGTAAGATTTTCTCGCTTTATACAATTAATCAGAAAGAGGACTGTAAGGATTATTAGTTATTTAACGATTGACATTTGCATCCTAGACTTGTGGCACTTAATGAGTATCATCCTAGTCACTTGGAGTTAGATTCCTAGATGCTGGACTACAGTTTTGAAACCCTTTATTCCTATTGCTGAAGTTGTTTTGTATACTTGGATCATTGGCCACTTGATGAACTTGTTTGAGGGCATCTGTTTGTAACTTTGTCCAGTTTTTTTTTTTTTTTTTTTTTTTCTTTCAACATGCTGGACCATGCGTTGTTAGAAAATCAGTGTTCTGCCTTCTATATTCTGCTGATAGCATTGTGCTGACAGATAACACACCAACAAGATTCAGAAGATTATTTTGTCTCCTTTTATTTTACATGCATAAAAAAAAAAAAAATGAAAATAATTACCAGAAATTGTTTTTTTTTAAAGCTCATTAATATTTCCATTCATTCTTTTCATCATTAAGCGGGACCATTTTATAAAATCTAAAATCTAAAACATTGTAAAGAAAAATAGAAAATTTATTTGAACACACATTTATTTTGTCTATAAGATTCATATCGGCTTAAAATGCAATCGTTTCTGACTGTGAGGCTTCTGAATATTATCCCTTATATCCTTGTGTTTTTACCTCTCGTGCAAAATGGATAGGCAATTTAAGAACAGAAAAATGTGTGCTCTTTTTTTTTTTTTTCTCTCCTTCACCTTGGCCTTTTTATATATATATATATATACACATATATATATATATATATATATATATATATATATATATATGTGTGTGTGTGTAATTCTTTAGTTTATTTTGTATATTGTTTAAAAATAATTGCCATTACATGATCACATTGACGGATTGAAATCATAAACTACTTGTGGAGCATAGTGCATTGAACCTGTCATGCTAGCAGCCTTGGTTCTAGTCAAGTGCCATTATGACAGATTTTCCGTTTTAATGGTTTGATTAAAAGATACGGCATGCAAATTTTCTTTAATGCTGCAAGCAAATTATTTACTTTTCTAAATTTGCTTGGAGGGAAGGGGGGTAGATAATCTCCGACAATAGTCCTGCGCGAGAATATAAAAACAAAGGTGCCCGTTGAGAACATTATATACTGCAATACTGCCATTACAAGGAGTTTACTGTGTAATTTGATTTTATTGTTGTGTTTCTGTTCTTTCAGTTACCTTCTGCTGTAACTGTTCTCCTACACCTAGCCACCCTTAACATTCTTGACATTTCTCACTGTCACCTCATTTCTCTCTTTGTCACCTGTCATGTGTCTCCGTCAGTTGGTTGGCTTTTATCTCAGCAAGAGACACAGAGAAAGAGAGCTAAGGTTATTCGCTAGGAGATAGATATCAACTTCTTTTTTGTAAATGCACTTCTCTCTTTCAATTGTTTTTATTATTGTATTTTAGAGAACTGTTGAGCTTTCCCTTGTCTTACAACCTTTTTTCTTACATTACCACTCTTTTTTTCCAGAAGAAATAAATACCACATTTTTTTTGTTATCGAGCTGAAAACCTTTTTTTCCCTAAGCCAAATAATCTTGATTAGGAATTTGAAAATAACAATACTTATTTTAAATGTGTGTGTGTGTGTACTTCTAACCGCCACCATAATTCATTAGTTTCTCTTAAATACTTCATCCAATATGAACAGAAAAAAATGTATTGAATACAGAAACTACCGGAATGTAAACAAACACGGCTGCCATTCAAAATGGAGGATATGTTCAAAGGCTTTATTTGGACTTCTGTCTTATAGTTGAGTCTTGGTAGCTCAATTGTTGAAGCTGGCCAGGCTATACTGTGTTTCCCTTTGGGATGTGGATTCAGATCCCAAATAAGGCTTATTCTTTATTCTTTATTTTCCAATCAATGCTATTTACTCACTGCCAGAGGGAAATCAACCTGAGCAAGATGTTGTGATTAAAAGCAACCAATGAATTAAGATGAAGGTAAGAAGTTATCAAAAAATTTTAATAGATGATTTTTAATAATTCTTCAAATAAAAAATGAAAAAAATATACTTTTTTTTTTTTTTTACCATTCTACTATGGCCAGTTGGTACACCAGGTAAATGTTTTTCATGCCTTTTTTTTTTTTTTTTTTTTTTTTTTTTTTTTGAATGGAAGCAGCTATTTTTGTATTGGTATTTTCAAAGCCCCAGATCAGCAAAGATAACCAACAGTGTGAATAACAAAATCTAAAATTTATCAGGACATCAAAATCAAATCTTTCTCACAACTTGTAATCTTGAGGCTGAAAAATTAAATTTGAAAAGTCAAAATTAGCCAAAGTAATATTAAAAAGTGTAAATAACAAAATGTTAATTTTGATTTTTTTGATAAATTTCAAGTGTGTATCAAAATATTCCCAATGAAACCATCCAATGTGCTGTCTCTTTTACTCCAACTTTGTATACATTGGCAATGAAATGAAAAAAATTGTTTATTTGCCACCCTCTTCTTGCACCTCCCAGAATTGTCTTGTGTACCACTTGGTAGTGAGTGCACCCCAGGTCAAGAATCACCGTGCTCTGGTCACAAGATTTGTGCTTCTTGCTGTGGTTGCAAATTCTTAAGGAAATAGAAAAATGAAAAAAAAGCCTCCTAGATATGATGTTTCTGCTATTCCATGTCTTGCGATACCATAGAAATACAAATGTGCCTTTTTTTTTTTTTTTTTTCCTCTCCAAGTAAGCTTCATATTTTATCTAGTTAGTCAACTTTCAGTTTTTCCACTCTCTCATCAGATAATTCATACATGTGTGTTGTTTATATATATATATATATATATATATATATATATATAAAACCTATTTGTAGAACCATCTGATGTTCAAATTCCTCTTTTCATGATTTATTAAACTATCAAGTGGATTTATATGAGAGGATTTATATATAGCTCTGTAGTCAGGCACTTGGTTCAATAAAATCAATCAACTATCAAGTGTGTGTATATATATATATATATATATATATATATATACACACACACCAATCTTTGCTAAGTCTGACTCAAGGCCTTACAAGGGTGGATCAGTAAGCCCATAGTCTGACAGCTAAATTTTTATAAGAAATTTTTATTGCTTGAACTGTGTGATTGCACTCAATTCTGTGGTGAATATCATTGACAAAGGAGAAAATTATGTTGAAAAATGAATATTGTGTAAAACAAATAGCTTTTTTTCTTTTTTTTTTTTTTTTTCTTTTCTTTTCTTTTAAAATTTCTGCAGGCTCGTTGATTTATACAAATGAGAAATAGCCCTCTTCCCAATTATGAAATCTTTCTAGTTTTGTGGAAGTCCATTAAAGGTCTTTCATGCCGTCAAATGGAAACTTGATTCATTTTTTTTCTTTTTTCTTTTTTTTCTTCTCCTTTCTAAAACATACTTATCAGAAATTTTTGAGCAATCAACATTTTGTTGGGCAAAGTATCAGCAAGTTTTTCAAAGATTTCAAATTTTATCCCACTTGGAGTGAGAAGGGAGTAAGCTAATGCTCTATTCTGAATAATGTATTAGAGAAATTTTTGACACAAGATTTACAAATTTGGAATTATTCTTTGTGTGAAGCTGAAGATTCCTTATGACAAAAACCTTTTTAGGTTACTGCTATCATTGTTTTTCTTTTCTGTTTATAGAACGTTTTTTTTTTTTTTTTTTTCCTCTTCATGATGCAGTTCTTTTCTTTTTGAATTCTTTTTCCCTTCTATTCAAGACTGGTTCACCACTGCTTCAATCGAATTGTACATAGATTTCCTCCCTTATCCACTACTTCAGAGTGTCTCGCTGTACAGTAACCATATCAAGTCATTTGTACATACTAATAAATAATTTTCATGTTTATTGACTAAAGCCACATTTCTGGCATTCCAAGAGCCTGATTCTCCAATAACTCACCATAAGTCCTTGTTTGTTTTTTAAATGGCCTCAAAGACGGAAATTCCAGTCATTCGTAGTAATTGGGTTAAATAACCATTATGACCTGAAAATCCTACCCCATTCCAATCCTAAAATATTGGGGACCATTTTTGATTGGAATAACTACATTGCTACGTACATTGTATTTAAAAATGGTAAGCATGTTCTTGGAATGTATGTCTCTTGACAAAATAATGGCAGTGTTTTGTTAAGTCTTTTTTTTTTTTTTTTTTTTTTTTCCCCCCCCCATCAAATCTCTAACCTTCTGTTCTGCATATCAAAACCCCATCGTCACAAAATTGTGTGTTTATATAATATATATATATATATATATATATATATATATATATATATATATATATATATATATATAGTATGCTTAACAAAAGTGCTGTAAAGACAGTTTTTACCAAATCTTGGATAACAGACTTTAAGGGACACCTTAAACAGACCCTGATAAAACATGGGCAACGTAGAAAGGATATTTTATTTCATGGAATTCCTCTCGCTGTAAAAACACCCCCAGGAAATACAATGAGTTAGTTTTTGATTTTTTTTTTTTTTTTTTTTTTTTTTTTGTATGTGTGAAATTCAACAAAAAGCTTCTTAGTCTCTCTCATTCTAATACTATTACATACAGGATGTCCCCCACTATCCAGAAGTAGTGCTCCTTTAAAAGCTTTTTGTAAACCAAAATTGTGTAATGTGAAGAAGCATTTTACTAATAATTCATATGGGAAAGATTAGGGTAGTGTGGAATTGAATGAGGTAGCTGTTACCTCTATAACAGGTCACTGCAAAACATACATTGTTTGCTTTTTTTTTTTTTTTTTTCTGTAAAATCAAATGTGTGTGTACATATATATTTATATATAATGTCAAAGTTCTGTTTCATCCACCTCTTTACAGTTTGTCATAATCACTTTCTTTGTGAGGTGTTGGTGTCAATATGATCTGGTGAGTATTTTCAATTTATGATACAAGGCCATCATTTTGTTCTGTTGTTTTTTTTTTTTGTTTTTTTTTTTGCTTCGTAATCTGAAAAATATTGACAATTCATAAAAGGAAAGTTGGGAGCCAGAACCTCTCCTTGTTGTATCCAAATTTGTATTGTTTTGGCTGGTGTACTCATTAAGAGCTAGCTACAAAAGAGGCAAGTGACAATTGATAATACTTTATATGAGCTTAACTTGGAAACGGAGCACATTCAAATTGATGTTAGGGTTAAATACATGAATACATGACTGCATTTTTTTTTTTTTTTTTTTTTTTTTTTTTTAAATTTCTGGAGAATAGCTTGTGCCCTTAGTACTTTTGTGCATAATTATTATTGTACTAGACTCTTCTATTCCATAACTCTTTTGTAAATAGCTCTTTTGTGGCTAGCTCTTTTAGGGTGTAACCTGTTTTTGGTCCTGCTCTACTGGGTTCTTTATTAACCCGTGTCTGTTAACTGAATGTTTTGTTATCCCTATGGTGAGACACTTACCTCCTCTTCTAAGCATCTGCTTCTTCTCATCTGATTCCAGTGACATCTTTCACTGCTGACAGATTTGTCAACATTTTCACTTCTTTCATGAATTTCTCTCTTCTGTTCACCTTTCTGTTAAACTATACAATACAGATTGAGGAAAAGGGTGAAACTGTTTTCTGCATTATACATAACTTACAGAGGTGGCTTTTAAAACCTGTTTGAAGAACTATGTTGCCATTTGAATATTATTTTATAATCAGATTTTTTTTTTTCTTTTTACTCAATAAACTTGAAAATTTCACTTGTGTTTATTTGTTTACTGCTGAGAATGGTGTCTGGACAATTTGTCCCAAGGACATTTGCCTCTTGGCAATTTTGAACAGAAAAGTGTGAAATGTTAGGGTTTTATAGAGATACTCATAAAAAAAATTGTATATATTAATATGAAGTGTATCTTTTTGTTTGCGTTTTTAAACCCTTCAATGAGGGCAAATGTGCCGGGGTAAGTAATTATCTTCCGGGGGTAGTTCTCTTAGCGTCGTCAGTGTGGGGTTGTTTGATGGTGGGGAAGAGGAATATTTTCCTTCAAGGGAAATTGTCCTCAAGTTACGGATAATGATTGTAGTCCGCACCAGTATGTTTGGGGTTTTTTTTTTTTTTTTTTTTTTTTTTTTCTTAAAGCTTCACACAGTTTGACAATTTTCAAATAGAGATTGTTTAATTATAGAACTATGTCGGAACAAGCTATTTCCCATTTGATCACAGATCTATGCAAAGATTACTATGTGTTCAATATTCTCATATTTTGTCTCTTTTACATGAATTATGATATTGAATAAATAGTGAAGAGAACTCGATACATCGTAATAAATCATTTCGTCTATTAAGCACTTTTTGTTGTAACTGACACTTGTTTCATAAACTTTAGATAAAAAAAATCTGATCACCTTAGAAGCAAAATAATTATCTGCACTCTCCTTTTCTTTAGTTACACGCAGGCTTGTTGATCCCCAACAGGCAATGAAAGAATTGGAAATATTGGTTGTAGTCTCCCACCCTATCACCTTATATAGAGCAGAGACATGGGACTTAAACAGGAAATTGGTAAGTTGGCTAAAGTGCTTCCTCCAAAGCTAACTATGCTCCATTTTCAACGTCAAAGGTCAGGGAAGTGATAGAGAAAGCACATCTGCCAAGCATTGAAAACATTTTGATGAAACCCCAGTGGCAATGGGCAGTCACACTGTAAGCATTTTGAAGGAAAGCGCTATCGAAGGATTCCCAGGAAGTGCTCTAAAAACAAGCTGAAGAAGCAGCTTCCAGCATCCATCATCACATGGGGCACCAGGAAGCAACTGACAGAAGAAGCTGGCTTTACTGCATCAACACAGCTGACCTCAAGTTTGTGGTCTGATAGATGAGCAGTTGCTGTGGGAAAGACGGGAGTGGGCTGCCGTTGTACCAAATGGATTCAGCCTCACAGCCACCTTCGAGTCTGCAAAAGATAAAGGGACCATCCACCCCTGACTCTCATAAGCGAAGACAACATTAAATAATAAAAATATAACAACATTACTGAGGATGCCTTTTTTGTTTTAAGGAAATTTAAAAAAAAAAAAAAAAAAAAAACGCTCGTAAGTGCTAAAGTCATTCAGTGAACAATGCTGGGGAAATTTGGTCTCAAAACGCACGGAAATATCAATTTAAAAAATACAAAATTGAAAGGATGAGAATCAAGGAAGAACCTTTACAGAAATATTGAGTAAGAAAAATTGAACTTAAAAAGTAAGAATTAATAAAATTATGATTGTCTTTCATTAAGTATAACTAAAAGTAGGCCAGATTATCATGTGTATTTTTTTTTTTTTTTTTAGTTTACTAAGAAAACTTTAGCTGGTAACATTGACCAATTAGTCATTAAAATCATCTTATCCTAAAGTGATCTTGATGAACAGTTTCCTCGGTATCTTGATTCATTTTCTTTCATATAGTTGGGGGGGGCAATTTTTTTTTTTTTTTTTTTTTTTTTTTTAGCTGATCCATCACTACTAATACTAGGTAGTCAATAATACATTATGAAAATGAAGTCAAGAGAAAGAAAGTTACTAATGAGAACAACTAATCACAGCTTTCGTTTCATAGTGGTCAAGGCATTGTCCTTGACAGACCAGCTTTTGAAATATGGGAGGCAAATTGGACCTATCTGAAATTTCTTACCAGTTTATTTTTGTTCTGAGATAAGGAATTATCATTATCATTAATTGATTTTTTTTTTTTTTTTTTTTTTCCTGACTAGTGTCCTCATTTTGATTGTTATTGTGATAATGATTCGGTCATTACACTCTTCGGCCATCTTCAAGTGTCTATCGTAATCGATAACCGTGGAATCTGTAAACGAACCCTTTGCTCCATCCATGGGGGTAGAACGTTCTCAAGGCGATATCTCATCTCGGCTATTCTCCCCAGTCTCTCCGATAAAAGTATTGATACCATATGAACATGAGCTGTCTCGGTTGAAATTCGAACTCGGTTCCCCGATTAAGTTTTATGTGTAAAATATTGGGTTACTCCCAAACGGCTAGAGAGTAATACAACGAAAAAAATTACATGAAGGAAAACGAGCTGAAATAGTGTTAAAACTATGCTTTATCTATCAATTGTGGTGAACTGAAGTAGGGGCAAAATTAAGCATATTACTTACATCGCAAATCGAAGCCCCAACTAAATGTTTAAAGAGTTGGAATTTTCAAAAATTGCTCCGAGGTCCAATTAGTAACAAAGAATTTTGTGGCGATGCCTATGGCTGTTCTTACGTTTTGTTTACACAGACAGACATATTTGATGAGGTTATAGTGAGATTAAGAAATGGTTATTTACTAGGCTTGGCTTATTTTTGGCTAAACGTATTTTTAAAAAAAAACAAAACAGCTCGCTAGAAAAATGATCTGTATATGCTGGGCGGGTCCCCTCATTAGGCGAACATGGGCGGTTGCCTAAGGCGCAAATGTCTTCTTAGCGTTACACTCCAAACTGCACTAAGACGGAAACATATTCTAAATTCAAACAAAAACTTTGCAAATATTACGCTTCATACAATGCGCTGGTATTATAACTAGGGACCGTCTACCGAAGCATTATTGTATGGACAGTTATGGGACGTTGGATGAGTTGCAAAAAGTGGCTGTCCTCCAAATACCCTCGTAATCCATCCGTCTTATGAGCCGGCGTATACAGAACCCAAATATCACATGGTTCCACCGTAGAGCAACGGTTAGCAAACTGATCGCTTGGCTCATTAGAACTAGGCTAATCTTATTAAATAATTAACAGCAGAGATTGTCATTGAGATACGCTTTGTTTCAGATGAAATCTAAAAACAAAATCCAGCTAACATGGAAACACGGCTAATGAAATATTTGTGCATCACCTGAAGAGAGTTAGAGAAACGACAGTTAAGATTGGGTTGAAGTCGAAAATTCTCTTGAAATATAATAACCGTAATGTAACCAGACCTGCGCAGGCCCCGTACACCTTTGGATAGGCCCGCCCTGCATTTTGTGTCACCATTATTAACAAAATGTTGAAAGTAGTTGAGATTCAGATCGAAAAGAAAGATTTTGAACCCCAACCGATTCTTTTACTGGGAGGAAATTATCAAAAGGAACTGAGAACTAAGTAACCAAATACTTCGAGGCTGTACTTCCGTACGACAGACGGAAAGTAATTGTCAAGTTCAACATTATAATTACGTTATAAATAGAATAGTCCCCCTTCTCCCTTAAAACTTGGAAAATTATTTTTTCTCAAAACTCACAAATTGCGAGAGGAAACGAAGGTCTTGTGAACAAAAAATTACTTGCAAATTTTTTTTTCTTTTTTCAATTTTCGACATGACCTCATCTAAACCGAAATGACTAACTGAAACGTCCTGAGGTGTTTTATTTTTCAACCTAGAAACAGCAAATAGAAGTCAATGGAAAGCTTTGTTCTCAATACACAATGAGCGTGGTTTTTATATCAACCACAGAACGCCCTTGACTTTTCATTTATTATTCACCACGCATCTGTTGTTATTATTTTGTTATTACGTGCATTGGTGTCACCTGGGGAGGTAACTCAGGATGTCTTCTCACACTCCCACTTAGTGTTGCAAACTCAACAATATTTTCGCGCTAAACTGACTTCAAGAAACGCCAAAACGTGCAAAAATTGGAAGCCTTTTTACGAACCTTTTTGATAGTTGGACATGGCTAGATTCGTCTAAAATGGCTAGAAAATAAGCTAAAGATTGGCCGTAAATGTTGAATTTTCGCGCTGCCAAACATCATGATATCAGCCATCTGATGGCGTTTTTTAGTAGCAGGGTGAAGGATGATATGAACAACCATGAGGGTGCAAACAAGATATCTGCCCTCCTCGGGTTCAGTCTCGCAGAGGACTGGGGCGGGGGATGAAAGTTGGAACCCAATAAAGACTGTATATTAAACAGTCTCTATGAACAATGAGAGCTTAGTCGCAATTTAGGCACTCCCTATTCCCTTAACTCATGAACAACATTCAAATATATATTTTTGTGCCTCTCCCCCATATATCCCCCCCAGGAATATATTCTTTTGTCCCCTCCTGTCCCCTGCTAGAAAAATAGCTGCAAACGCTCATGTAAACAACAAGAAACTGTAAATATTTCATCGAAATACAACCTGTATCATTAATTATGATGACAAGTGTTTATTTTTCTTCAACTTAATTTTTAGTTTCTTTTTATCATAACCTTTTGGCTCGGATTGTAATCCTATACAGTAACGATGAGACAGGATAATCGGAAATAAAAGAGCAAGCTCATAGTGAGAATCAAACTCATGCCTACTAGCCTGGTGGGAGACCGGTATACAGTTGGCTGCTTTCGACCATTCGGTCATGGGGCACCATAATTAACCACGAGCTGATTTACGCTTTTAAATTCAATTCCCTATTACCGATGTCCGACGCTTGTTGATGTTTACTTTTGAGGCCTGGTAGTCTTTGATACAAAATTTTGATTTCAATTTCTAAAAAATGAAAAAAAATAATCTTCTCTCTTCACCTATTCTCCCTATCTTAACTTTCTTTGGAAAACCTCAGCCTATTCAAATTCTGAAATCTGAACGAAAAGCCTTGTGGCATTAATAGATCTATCAACTCTTGTAGCAGTTAGAAACAAACATGTCCTTCGGAAGTATGTTGCCGTTCAAACCAGTGCCGTTACAACTGGGTTTTTTTAAATCATTTACCATTCATCGGTTATTCGATCATATTCACCCAGAAATCAGGACTTCATAGGAGGTCAGACGGTTGCACATCTCCTACCGGTGCAAGGTATTCAAGACCAGGCAATTTCCAATGCTTATTCTCAATACAGATATGCCTACTCTCAATTGGAACATTGGTGCAATGCGATCTTCCCTTTTTTTCATAGGTCTGCTTCATATCTGTGACAGTTTTCTCTCTCCCACCGGCATATATAAAGATAAAACTTGACATAGATAAGAAAAAATTGTAATTAAAATTAAAATACGGCCCATTTGAAGCAATAATCTTTTTTTAAAGATCCTTTAATGATAATACGCCATATCTATAAGAAAATTCTTAAGGTTTAGTGGTGACAAAATCAGTAAAAGCACTGATTATGACATCACTATTATCGAACCCATGATAAAATTACGGATATGTAGTTCAAAATGCTTGAAAAGAAGAAAATCTGTTGGAGAAATGTCAAGTGAACATGAAAGATGCTGCAGGACAACCTACCCCCATTCTCTGTTTAGACCCAGTCAGCTAAGAGGTGTGGGTTTAGGCCCTGCCATGGAGCATTTCAATCAATTCATGTGGGACCCATGTTTTCAATTTTTCAATATTTCCAGTTGCCTTGAGATAATGTGATATGGTTGCCATTCAAGTCCTGAAGGCTCAAGAAAGATTTTGAACTATTCTTCATGTATTTTCGGTCATTGCTGTCAATGATACCTCACCATTAAGAATAGGCTTTGGCGTTGCTCGAAGCTTATTATTTGTATCCATATATACAGACCTGAATCTGTTGAACCAACACTTAACAGTTCGCACTGTAGTAATATTCATTCCAGTTGCTTTATACAGTAGATTTTCGTTATTGGAGTACCCTCGTGGATTTCAATGTACTGTTATGATGATTTTGTACACAATCCACTTGTTATAACGGCAAAGTGTATTAATAATAAAAAACCAGAAAGTACGGACAAAAATGACTTTTTATCACCCTTTTACGGTCTAATTCCCCATACACAGCAACTAAAATGAAGGAACCTGGAAGTAATTGTGCAAAGCATGTGTATTCGGTGATTTATGTGCTTCTACTTACCCATCGTACCTGATTATTTCAAGCTTATCATTAATTGATGAGACTCCCTATTCCGATAATAGTCTTGCAAAAATATTACAAGAAACAGATCAAACTCTTTTTTTAAAACCAAAGACGTTGTTTACACAATTTTTGACTGCATTTGGTAACATTTGTTTACTGTAATAAAGCCACCTGCTCCTAATTGATTTTTCAAGTTGATCCCCGATATAACATCCGAAACAAAAATAAATTATCATTACATCAAAAATAAAACGAAAAACATCGTTCAAAATGCAAGATGATTAATTCGCAAATGAAAAAAATTATATATATATATATATATATATATAGTTTATATTCTGGACGTGAAGTGATCCGGCTGAATGTTGATACATTGATTTCAAACACTGTATAAACACCTTTCTTTCTTTCTCGTACTTCCTATTTATTTTTGTTTATCTCGAGAATTGATTTTAAAAATTGATTTGAATAATACAACTCAGTTTGATGTAAAAAACAGAAATGATAATAATCTTCTTTCTCCACCCATTTTCCCTATTTTTCCGTTCTTATGATCGCTTCAACCTATTCAAATTCCGAATTATGAACGAAAAGCTTCATATTATTGATAGATATAGATCTATCGACTCTTGTAGCAGTCAGAAACAAAGTTTAGTGTGGGAGCCAAGATAAAAGCCCCAAATGCTGGGAAAAAGTTATTGGCAAATTACCAAAGACAGATACGTGTATTTGTTTGATTAATATTGGGAAACTAATGATTTCGTGAAATTCCCGAACATTTATATAATTTCATGATATTCCTAGTTTCATAATCGGTGTCGTTATGGTTAACAAGCTCGCAATGCTGACCATCACAACTGTAATGATTTCGATCCTGTGCCAAACAAAGCTGTATATGCACTACAATTACTCAAGTAGAATGTACTTACTATTTACTAAGTTTAGCTTAGTTTGATGCTCGCCCACGACCAGGATCGAACTTATTACAGTAGTAATCTTACAATCTTAGTATGACATATCCAACCTGTTTTGGCAATTGTTGCTGGATTCGATGTTTTCCTTCGACAAGAATCATCGTAATCGATCTATCGTACTTTTTATCAATAGAACAAAAACCATCCGTGTGAATCTCTTTGTGAGGCAGTGAGTGTGTGTTCGTTTTTTTTAGATAGATAAAGACACATCTGTCACCAAATAAACAGCCGGTGTTAAGAATCATTTTTTATCCTCAATATTCCAATATGGGTATGCCCCGCTTTTCAAAGTTTAGCCCCACAGTTATATCATACATGAATATCATATATACTATGTTTCTGTTGGGTTGTATATCCATTTCTTAGTAATATAATCGTCTGCGTTGAGAGTTACACGTATGATAGTTGAAGTGATTAATTTCATGTAAGGAAATCTCGGTTAAGTATTGATCATCAAGAGAAATCGTTTTTTCATCAGATGATTACAGGTTTTTCCTCGCTATCCGACAGTGCAGTATTCCTATGAAAAAAAATTCGTTAGAGGAAATGGCATAAAGCGAGGAAACAATTACCGTTGATTTATTTGGGAAAAGATTTTGAGCGTCCCCAATCTTCGAAAATGGCCATGGTGGTATTTTAGTCTGAGTCACCGGAGGTTGGGGTGGTGAGAGGTACAACAGATTAGGTGTAATAGAGAAAGGAGGAGAGTGTATGCTGTCTCTATAACTCTATAACGACTCACTTCAAAACAAACGCTGAAGGTTATTAGTATATAAAGCGAAAAAGTGGCATTTAGTGAACTCACGAAAATATCCGTATTTGGTCCTTGCCTGACTAAGCTAAGCTCAGTAAATATCGAATTACTGGAATCGATAAAACGCCTTTCTTCTTCTTCGACAGAGTGCCAAGTTTTACTTTCAGCTGAAGTCTCGAGTTTGCAAGAGGCCAATCGTGAGAGAAACTTGTCTTCTTGCGGAACAAGAGGTCGGCAGTCATTTTGTAAACAGTGCTTAAAGACGTGAGTCTTCCGTCCCGTAAGTGACACATAATGAACTGAGTTACGGTTTAAATAACCACAGGTTATTTATTTCTTTGAATGACCAGAGGCAACAAGGACCCGAATGTAGTAATCGACCAGATATAGAAATATAGAACATAGAAAAAAATAGCAGATACAACTTCGGCGATGAGTATTTGTGATACAACAGTCTACTTACTTCCATGCAGCGTCAGATTTATGAAGAGCCCATTAAAGACATCGTTGGTACGTGTCGATAAGGAGGAAAGACTTGCTCCGTGGGCAATCGCCTGTCTTCTATACCCTACCCAGGCTCAGCAGTATTTATTTTTAATCTTATTCACTCCCTTCACACGTCAATGGTGTATTTACATGCAAAAACTATCCCTGTCTCTCTTGCCACACGTTAATGAAATATTCACTATATAGACATCAAAATGGCGCTTATTTCATATTCAGGTAGCTATAAAATCATTAACCTCTAGACTATTGATCGGAATTTGTAGGGAAAACTCCTGAGAAAGCAAAAAAAGTGAGAATTGTACATCCTCCCTCAAGGGAAAAAGCGGGAAAATGAGATTAAAAAATGAAAAAAAAAACAAATGAAGTAGAAATACATATTTTTGATCGAAATATTTCATTAACTTGTTGCAGGAATAGTTTTTGCATCGAAACATTTAATAAACGTGTGACAGGGAATGGCTAGGAGTGGCAAGAATAAACAATACTGCCCACCCAGGCCCGACTTTCTGGGAGTGGACCAGACGGATGTGAACGTGGTTAAACCCGGGTAGGGGGTGGGATATTCACCTGTTTGAACCAGGATGCCAAATCAGCAATTTTCCGGCTAGAACCAACCGATTTCCCCCTTATTTAGCCGATATAGATCTGCGATAGCAAATCTGACGATTTAAAGAAATGATTAACCGATTTAACTTAGTTTAGTAGCTAACTCAAAACACATATGTTTAAAATTTTAAACCATAAAGTTAGCTGAAAATAGCTGATTTTAGCCATTTTTGAAGATCAATCCAATCAAAGTACTTGGGAAAATGTTTTTCATAATTTTCATTTATTTTTCACTTGAGATCGATGAACCGAATTAAAACTGAAACTTTTGCTTTGAGGAAATTCTTACGCTCAGATACTACAATTTTTCCAGCAATGGTATATTTACAGAAAGTAAATGTATTTTTTTTGTATTAATTATTCGTGCTGGAGTCTTTGTATATACTTATTCTATTTGATAAGTGTGCTTTAAATGGGTATAAAACAAATTTATCCATAAAGTTAGCCGAAAGTTGAAAATATTTAGCCGATTTTAGCCAATTCTTTGAACAGTTTTAGCCGGAAAAATCTAATTCGAATTGGCAACACTGCCAATATGTAACCAAATTGGAGGGGGTTTTTTTTATGAGGATATTGAGATCGTTCACCCAAGGATATTTATCAAAAGCTTCGAGGCAAAAAGAAGTCACACTGAACTGGTGAAACACACCTCTCTGAATAGATATTGAATTTGTCACGTATTACTCATAGTCGCTACTAAAATCATTCTGTCATAAAATGTCATTGAGGGAACAGCTGCTGACAATAAGACAATGATGTCAAGAGGAACGATAGGCTTTTGAGATGTTATCACTTTTAGTAAAAATAAAATTGTAGTTGGGGGTTGTTACGCAAGGTGTCATATGATCCAACCAGGAGAGCCGGGAAGGGGGTTCTTTTTTTTGGTTTGTTATATGAATCATCAATCAATTACTTTAATATCGCAGAAAAAAAGTCTCTTTTAATAATGCACCATGTTCGCTCTTGGTTCGCTGGTCGAAACACTGGACTCTTCCACTTGGGAGGGAGAGGGGTAAAATTTTCCCGAAAAAAAATACTTCCTGTCTATCGTTTCAAACTATGAACTATTCCTGCTAAATGAATTCGGTGTTTTTTTATGAAAGAAAAGCAAATAACAAAACCATTTATATCCAAAATTATCTGTGAATTCTCTTGGAATCAGCAAATAGATCATATGAACAATGGTCGGTAAACAATAAGCATCTAATCTTGCTGGCCGTTGTTAGTGGGTTTGATCACCCTCCCAATATGGTCTGATACTCATTCATGCTCAGTAACTATACTTTTAAAATGAACACTGCGACTTTCTTGCCTTGCTGTCCATAACACTGGACTCTTTTACTCAAGGGTAAAAAAATTGCTGATAAAAATACCTGCCACCCATCATTTCAAACTGTAAAACTATGGACTCTTCAACTGAAACAAATTTACATTTTTTTTTAATCCCCACCAACCTCCATGTATGCCATTAAAAAACTGATTCCATAAGTCTATCACCCCTGGTGTGATTCAGTGAAGATGTCTGCTGTAAATTTGTCTCCACCGCCTGACTTTTAGAAGGGCAAGGGCTCAGTTGAAAGAAAAGGAGCATTCTGGAGCTGCTGTTCCCAACCTGGCGAACACGGACACCTCGGGCAACTGAAAAAAGGGAAGTAACAGACGTAGTTCAATGAATCTTATGTTTTGATGTTGTAGTCAAAATTTAAACAAATTTATTTATATATAATGGGATGTGGATTTGCTACACAAACTAGTTTAATGTTTCTGGGCCTCATCAGGCGAATTTGATTAGATTCGCCTGATGAGGCCCAGAAACAAACTAGTTTGTGTAGCAAATCCACATCCCATTATATATATATATATATATATATATATATATATATATATATATATATATATATATATATATATATATATATATATATATCCAGCTCTACTCTAAAACAATTTGACTTTCAAAGGATTAAGTTGAAAGTATCGAGCACTCTGTGAAATAAATCCATCACATATCAGACGTTGCTTTATATTATGCTATATTGCTAACTTGATCTGCACCATATATATATATATATATATATATATATATATATATATATATATATATATATTTAATACTGGGTATACTGTACTGTCAAGACGTTTACCAAGCTTAGGTTATCATGACGCAAGAACACGGAAGCTTGGCACCCCATAAGGATCTAACTCATTATACGCACGAGCTTAGGAACCATTAGGTGTCCAGATAATTTCTAGACTTGGCTTAATCTAGCACAAGTCTTGGAGCACCAGTGAGAATAGAACCCTCAACACTAATGTCTGAGAAACACTTTGCTAACTAACCACTGCACTACTGCATGTGCCCTATTAGCTTAGTCTAACATCAGTTAGGATTGAACTCAGTACGCTAATGAATTGGTCTGCGAAATGAACTTGCTAACCATCGCACTACGGTAGGCGTCCAAAGGAGCTTAAAACAGTCGGCTTCCTTCTGGGTAAGTATTGCACATACGCTGGTTACGGTTTCAGCCGTTCCTGGTTGGGCTCAATATACCCTATTTACTACTTATTCGACTCGTTTGCGACATAAGAATTAGTCGTTAAACACCCGAAGTGGCGTCACTCACTTTGCCTTGCGTTATTCTACCTGCAGCTGGAGGTAAAAAAAGATAAATGCTTCTCCCAAGGGCATTAGTGCAGAGTGAACACCGTCTCAGCCATTGGACCATCCATCGTGTCGTTACCCGCTCAGTCATTCCCTGCACAACTCCCCCGTACTGCCCGTCTTCCCACTAAAATTAGGTCTGCCGAATAGTTGCTTAAAAAAATAGAAAGTGATGTTTTCTTGCGAGACTGTGTGGTTGGTTTGGGGAGAGGGGAGAAGGGGACGCACGTCCTTGAGTCTTTCCGTCTGGTAAATTGGTTGGATCTTCTGGAGTCAACGGCGTCACCCTTGTCAGCCTTCAGGGGTCGGGCGGGGCTGCCTGGTTCCGTGCCACGTCGCTAACTTTTTTTCCTCGCAGAGATATCTCTCTCGCCATTCATTCATCCCCTCTCTCTCTCTTTCTCACACAAGCAAACACACACATACGCACACACACACACACTCTCTCCTTCATCCTAAATTGAGACGCTTCGTGTTTACAAGAAGGACACGAAAAGGCTCCGGCTCAGCCACAGAAGGAGTCGGCATTTTCGAAACCTTATCTTGGGGACTAAAAATTCCACGTCTGTCAGGAGCCCTTACTCCCTTCCCCATCACTACCCCACCTCCAACTACCATTTTCTGTCCCTGATGCTTATATTACCTCATTCCGTTCAGTATTTTTTTCCCCAATTTGCTCTTCTACTTTTTACACCAATACCTTGCTTAATGCTGCCTCGTTTAGTGCTGATTCGCTGTGCGGTAGACATTTGGTTCTTTTCGTTTGTTTG
This sequence comes from Thysanoteuthis rhombus, assembly GCA_963457665.1. NCBI lineage: Eukaryota > Metazoa > Mollusca > Cephalopoda > Oegopsida > Thysanoteuthidae > Thysanoteuthis > Thysanoteuthis major. Next base: position 68,838,421 of record OY735207.1, read on the forward strand.
TTTGTTTGTTTGTTTGTTTGTTTGTTTGTTTGTTTGTCCGTGGAAATTAGGCACTGAATTGAGTTGTTTGGTAACGAAAATGAAGATTTCGTTCTGAAGGAGATTTTACAAAAGATAGCAATCCTTTATTCATGAACAATAGATAAAAGATATGTATTTTAATCCATTTTCCCTGTAATGTTGGTTTGATGATGGATTTCAAGTTATTTGATCATTTTGGTTGTGAATACTTAATTTGGTCCCAAGACCACAGAAATTTGGCCTGATCATGGATTTCAAGTTATTTGATCATTTTGATACTTAAGCTATTCAATTTGGTCCCAAGAACGTACAAAATGGCGCTGATGATGGGTTTGAGCTATTTGATTATTTCAGCACTGAATATATTAGATTTGGTCCCAAGACCATAGAAATATGTTATGATGATAGATTATAAGCTATTAGATTATTTTGGTTCTAATGAAGCAACCTAATTTGGTCTCAAGACCATACAAAACCTGTCTTGTGTGGCATTTTGGCTTCATTAATCTCTCCACCCTTTTATCTTGCTGTGATCTTGTATCTGACTGAGTTGGAAAAAGGTTTTGAAGAAAGTTAGAACACGCTGTAGAAAGGTAGGTACGTAGAGTCATACCGATGAATATACAGAATATCTTAACTTTCATTTAATCTTTCTGTGTTTCTCTGTCCTTTCTGGTCAGAACAGCAGGAAGGAAATGTTGGTCCATTACTCAAAAGTGTCTTCTTGGTTTTTCTCTTCAAATCAATGATGGACTCAATTCGTCATCAAGATTATCTGTCTTTCTCATTTTCTACTTCACTTGAAGGAAATGATTTTTGTCTTACGACACTGTCGAAACTGTGACGGCCCTAGTTGCTTTCCACTTTCGGTGATCGTCTGATTTATTTGATGTTTGGCACTAATTTCGATTTCATAATGAACGATCAAAAAATTACTGACTGAAAATGATCGAGCAATTTAATATTAACGAAAAATAGCCTACCCAGAGCAACAGTGCTTAAGTCTTTTTCGAATAACTCCCCTTAGCACCTCATACACCAGTATTCACAGTCACACAGTACACAAGCACACTCAATGCCATTTAATTCCCGTCTGGGTAACTCCACGGGAGAGTTTCTCTTCAGGCATGCTCATAAAGATCCCCCGTGATTCGTTGCCTAGGTCGTCGGAGTTTTTTAATACTGTTGAATACATCTCGTAGGTTTTGTTGTATTCCTTTTATAGACGCTAATAGATTGTTGTATATAATCCTTTTTCCAAGTTGCTACTGTGAGGAGAGGAAAGCTAAAAGAAACAACGCCAAAACTCGCTCTCGCCAGAGCCACGTCACTACAGATTGAGCCTAATACTATAGCCTCTATACTATTGCACATGGTAAGCTTCAAATATTAGATTATAGTTGATTCAAATTGATAAAAAGTCAGATGTTTTATCAAATGTTTTATCAACTCAAGACAGAGTCCACTACACGTTTCTTCCATTGAAGACAGTAGTAGGTGTTCGAACCCAGCTAAAGACCATAATTTTGAATGATGGTTTTTAAGGCAAGCAGCTTCTTGCAATGTGGGAAATTATTGTGATGCCATTTTCCTAACACCATTTTCTTTTTCAGGCCATATATATATATATATATATATATATATATATATATATATATATATATGGTCTTGTGTCAGACGAACCTACACTTAATAGATAGATAGATAGATATGAGTTTAATCATTACGACTACTGCTTCAGGAGAACAAAGGCAGCTGAGAGACAAACGCGGAACCATAAGATCTTCCAGTGTATCACCATTGCTGAATGCAACTACAGAATCAGGACAGACGAGATGACTTGGATGCCTATTTATTTTACAATTAGGTCAAGTCAATGTATGTTGAAATGGTTCGATATTAAAATCATGGGATGAGGGAGACTACAAAAAAGACTGAAAAGCAATAAGGAAGCTAAGATGACTTATCAAGGATTAGAAACAGGAAAATGAAGAGCAGCAAGAGACTTGAAAAAGATTAACATTGGTTAAGGTTATCTGTTCTGTATCCTGCCAACGTTACACGAATAGTGAAATCTCTTCGTATTGAAGGTCAAGGCCGAGGGCCTAAATACATTATCAGTCCTCACCAACTCGGGTTTATCTATTTGGTCACTTGACCAGACATTCTTTGCTTACTGTTTATCTTAATCGACCCTATAACCAGAAATCTATTCGCACAGACCAAATTGGGACTTTGCATAGGTTAAGGCTCATATGAATAAAAAAATTGATAAGTAAATTTATCATTCAATGTTTTATCCCAGCGAATAGGACCTGCCTCGTGGCTGAGATAATTTACCTCTGGCAACCAAATTCGGTTATATATATATATATATATATATATATATATATATATATATATATATATATATATATATATATATATGTGTGTGTGTGTGGATCCACTCGTGTCTGTCTGTCCATCTGTTGACTGTCTGTCTACATGATATCTCCAAAATTTCCCCATGAATTAAAAATTTTGTGGAGAGGTGAGTTATGAACAATGAAAGAACTGATTTGATTTTGGGGCGGATCCCAAATTTTGTCCTCGATTGAGTGATACTTCATCGTTCTGCAGAAAAAGAGGTTGAAAGCTAAAATTTACTTGATAAAAAAAGCTGAATTTGAATTCAAGGGAAGTAATTCAATAACTATACATCCAAAGTCCTTGCTGTTTGATTTTTATTTTCATTCAGTTTTTTGTTGGTGTAAGTGTTGGCAGAGGTATGCGCTCTCCGGGTGCTTTCTTGTTACATATTTGCCACCGGCACCTGACTCAGAGTTCGAACTCTATCATGTGAAATAGTAATAATGAAATCAACAAAGATAATAATGGGATCTTAAGAGCTGATTTTCTAGGTCAGCACACCCTGTCCCCTTTGAAGAATGGCAGAGAACAATTTTCCTTGCGCTGTTCCCTTATATTTCCACTCATTCCAGCATCCCTTCTACTTTTAAAACGGTCTGCAAAGTCCTCTTTCGGGATCACCATCACCTACATCATCACGATCACCTTAATCTCATCCAGGGTTTTAAAAACTTTTGGGAAGAATCAGAAGTTACTGTTTAAGTTTTCTGTTTGTGACTGATTTTTTCTTCCAGTTACATGATCGAAAAAAGAGTCACTCTCTTTCAATATGGATAGTACATTCGAAGAAGGCCGTAGATCGACTAAAACATTGTGGGAACAACATAAATATTTTCATTAAAAAAGAATGACTTCATCCGGAAGAGTCTTTTGATGATAAATACTCTTCTCAAAAAATTTTTTTTGTAATAACAATTTCAACTGATTTTAATTTGCATGATATTATTAATGGATTTTCAGTCAGTTAAATAAAGTTTGGGCAAGTTGTCGGATGAGTGCAGCACTTATTTTCTTTATTCATTCACCTGGTCGGCGATTCGATTTGCTACTCGGTTAATTCCGGTGCCGGACGAAATTGTCTCTACAAAAATACTGTCAGTAAAATGGGAACACACTCACACATATGTAAATATATATGTTTCCTGGTAGACGTGGGTTCGAATCCCGCACGGCGCTCATTTTGCTTATTTGTTTTATGTGGTCTGCAATTCAATTTGGTACAGCATTAATTCCGGTGCCCGATGAAAATATGTTTCCAAATAAATTTTCACTACAATTATCACATTCTGTCTGATATACACTGTCCAATCTAATAATATATATATATATATATATATATATATATATATATATATATATATATATATATAATGAAGTAAAGATTCGTTACACAAACACGTTCATGTTTCTTCCCTGTTCCCTGTATTATGTCATATATTATATTATTTTATATTGCATTCTTGATTCACATTGATATATATATATATATATATATATATATACAGCTCAGAATTTTTAACTTTATTTGATAATGAGTTGGTGAAATATATTGATATAAGCGAATTGCTGCGATGGACAGAGAATGTAATTCATCCCTAGAAACTAAAATGAAGATCGTGCAACACTAGAAGCTCATATGGTGGTACGCAGCATTATCTTCTGAAGTTAGTTGTTCGAAAAATATTGCTATAATGCCATAAAGATCGACAAGTGGTGGGCATAATTCCCTCTCAGACTTGCACACGCGTACACACATTCTGCAACCAGCGCACCAAGGAAATTAATATGCGCACAAAAACTTAGTCATTTGAAATAACGTAGTATACTCACAGTTATATATATAAGATATTATAAATGTACTTGATAATATATTAGTTGATTGTTTCAGTAAATCGGTTTTTCAAATACCATGTTTATTTCGACATTGAATAGGGAAATAGGTACACAGTAAGGCTGTATGTAGGATCGATGCTCAGACATCACAGAGGGGTCCTTCAGAGATGAGTGACATGACCCCGCGCGGTTGGGTGTTCCGGGGCACTGTCGTTATTTTCTCAATTTTCAAATACAGTCAATCAGGGGTCCGGAAATTGAGAAGTAGGTATACATCGTAACCCCTCGCGTACTCCCTCCCAGCATATCACTGGAGATCAAAGATTGTACAAAAATCATCTCGAAACAATTTCTAGTAAACATACTTCTGTTGCAGGAAAAGATTTGCACAGCAAAAGATTTTTGCGGACACAGATTACTAAATGTTAGAGGGAATATTGCTCCCCGCCCCCTGCATACTAACAACTACATATTAGAAGGAATGTTGCTCTTAATCGACAGAGGTAAGAGTTTTATTTGAAGAGAGGACGTTGTTAGCGAAACATTTCATCATTCAGCGACAAACAAGAGCCTCGGAATCCAGGATGTGCAAAAGAATCTAATGGAGAAGGACTTCCTGTTTTGGGCAGATTTGGCAAATGTTTAGCTCAGTAAAGGTCGAAGGGCAACCCTTGTCGGTAATATATCTCGTTATCCTCAATATTGGATGGAAAACGCTTCTCTCTCTGTTTTTTTCTATTTTGCCATCTTTTCATTCTCTCTCCACTTTCTCTCTCTCTCTCTCTCTCTCTCTCTCTCTCTCTCTCTCTCTCTCACACACACACACACACACACACACACACATACACAGAACTTTCCTTTACTCTCTCTTTCCCGACTTATATTTCTTTATACCATTTTCCCTCATTTTTTCTTCACCCCTCTCTTTCATTGTTTCTTCCCTGCTTCCTTCAATGAAAGAAGGAAGGGTTTCTCCCTTCTTTCTTTCGCTGTTTTCTTTTCTTCCTTCTTCTTTTCTTTCTTTGAGTTCCATCGGCGTCTTCCTTCACTCTTTCTGCTTTCTCTCTTACATTTTTCTTTCTTTCTTTTTTCATTCTGTCTGAATTTCTTTCCTTTTTTTCCCCTTTGCTTTCTGTTTTCTTTCTTTCTCTTTTTCTTTTCTTTCTTCTGGTAATCCCTTGTCAACATCCCCTTTCTCTCCAGTGTCTTTCTCTTTTCCTCTTCATCTTGCGTCTCCCTCTCTCAATCTTGTTCAAACTCTCTGTCCAATCTTTCTTTTTTCTCTCTTTTATACCCGCCCCTCACTTTCTCTTTCCCTCAATATTAACCATCTTTCTCTCTTTTCTCTCTCTCTCTATTTTATACCCTCTCCCCACTCTATCCCCCCTCCTCTATCATCTCATTCTCTAATCACCTTCTCTCTCTCATTCTTGCTCTTTTCACTCTCTTTTCTATGCTCTACCTTCTCTCTCTCTCTCCCCCTCTCTCTCTCTCTCACACACACACACTTCTCTCTCACTCCCATTTTCTTCACAATCATTTTTTCTAATTTGCCCTCTGCTGTTCCTCTTTCTCTCTCTCTCTCTCTCTCTCTCTCTCTCTCTCTCTCTCTCTCCCTCTATTTTCATCTCTCTCTCTCTCTCTCTCTCTCTCTCTGTCATTTAGTTCCCTCTCCCTCGTATTTATTCGCTTTGTATTCCCCTACCCTCTTCCAACTGCCCTTCACTCTTTCTCTCACCTTGTTTCCTCTCTCTCTCTCTCTTTCCTCCCTCTTCTCACTCTCCCTTATTTCTCTTCTCCGTTTCCTTCTCCTTTCCACCATACCATCCGAATAACAACATCATTCTCCCATTTCCTCCTAAAGGTCAAAGGGAAACTTCAAATGACCTTTTGTAATGCACAGCTTGTTTTATGACCCTTGACCTTCCGCTGGAGACAAAACGAAACACCAACTTTACCATCCTTTTTTTTTTAACCCCATCTTAACCCACTAACAATAGATTTCTTTAGAGAAAGCTATGAAGGATGAAATCTCATTTTTCAAACTTGGTAATATAGTACAAGTGTATGTCTACAATCTTTGTCTGTGACATCCCAAAGCAAATAACCTCTATATTTTTTACGCTGGAGTTGCTTCCGTAAGAAGACCATTTCATTATTTTGTTATTTGTAAGAGAAAGGTGATTGCACTTAATAATATTTGATTCCGTGCCAATTACTCAAATGCATTTGCTTCATCCATTCCCTCTATAACCCAAGTTTTTACGTAATTGCAAAATTACTTGAATATTTCTGACATTTTTGACAGCAAGGGTGAACTCGTAATAAAATGAAATAGGTTGTAAAGGACTTTTTGAGTGGCTTAATGCGATGACCTACATAACATTCTTATCGTCAAAACTAATAAAACGTGAGTAATAAAGAAAAACACTTCAGCCGAGGATCAAAAAACAACTGAAAAGTCTTACTATTACAACTCTAAGGTCATCACACAAAAGTAGTTCTTTTACATCATAGAAAATGATGTTAGAAGCGAAAGATTTACTCATGTAATTGCATTTCAGATTCAATGTAGATAGAGGTATAATTCGTTATTATTGGAGGTTTTGGAGCCCTTGACGCCAACAGTTTATATCCTAGAAGTTAGATTAATTTTCAAGTAGGATTTCAAATCAGGACATGATTCTGCTCAAGCTGCTGATAAACGTCAGCAAATCATTGCAGTGCGAACTATTTAGCGTTGGTTCGATGAGTTTAGGTCTGAAAATATGGATACCAATAATAAACCTCAAGGGAAGCCCCAAACTATTTTTAATGCTGAACGATTGCCGACAACAGTGGCCAACAACCCCAAGGACGGTTGGAGCACTTTCTGAAAATATTAGGATATCAACAGTGACCATATCATACCGTCTCAAGGCAAGAGGAAACGTTGAAAAGTTGGGGAAAATTGGTCTGACATGATTTGAATGAAATGCTCCATGACAGTGTCAGACCTCATCTTTAAAGCATTTTGAACTTCATAACCTCAATAAAATATTCAATAATTCGGATGACACAATTCCAAGTTTTCGAATCTGGGGAATTTTATAAACATAGCATATTTTTATAAGAGGATCGTTGGAATTGCTTCTAATGGGTCACATTTTGATTAAATATTCGCTTTGTTTTTGTTATTTATGGCATCATAGACTAAATCTAGTTCCGACATTTACTTCAATGGTTTTCAATTTCCCTACCCCACCGCTGACTTCTTAATGTTCTCGAAAAATGTATGAAGATCCCTACAGAATGTCCATACTGATTAGGTGATTATTGTAAGAAAAATAAGCCACCGTAAGTTTTTTTGAGAAACTATATTCATTTTGAGAAATCGTATAATTCGTTCTAAAAAGGGAGAGAAAAGTCAACGTGATGAACGACACCATTTTTTTGTTCACAAATCTCTTTGAAGTCTGGTTTAATGGTAGACAGCTGAATTCTCATATCTGCCTAAGCAATCAGTCTATTACTATAGTTAGTTTTTATTATTATGTTCCTACTTCACATAAGTATTTATATAGTTGCAAAAGGGCGAAGAAGTACTTCAACAGCCTTTTCTGATAGCTGTGGATATCCGTTTTTTTTTATTCACCAAAATTCTGTAAGTGGCGCTCTTTCCCAATGCTATTTGTCAAGTGGAATCTGAAGTGATGTCAATAAACGTTTCATATTCGGCTACGTGCAATATTCGAGGTCTGGGCTTATAAGAAACCTTCAACTAAAACTGTCGCTAAAACTGTCAACATAGGTTTCTATCAGTTTTGTTACCAATTAGTCTGACTGGTTAACTGGCTACGGATGTATAAAGCGTACAGGCTGCGCCAATGGAGCTAGAGGGCTGAAACATCCGACATTCACTCACATTTAAATCTAGTAAAAAAAACTTTTTTTTTTTGTTTTGGTTTCGTTTTGGGGGTTCTATTGGCAATGCAAGTTTATGTAAAACTGATCTCTTTGTTAGTGTCCGGGGTAGTTTTTTTAAAATTCGGACTTTTAGTGATCATGTCCTTACGAAAGGTGAGAAACTCATTCATTGCTCACCCCTTTTTCCAAATGTTTTAATTGATCATCATCAACACAGCATACTACCAGAAGACGTTAGTCATGTGACAGTCTCTTTTGAGCGACTAACAAGACTTGATGTCATGAATGTCCAATGCAAGGTTGCGATTTGCGAAGTTGTCTCAATTTTTCTTTAGTCAGCTAATCTACTCATATAATACGCCACGTGTATGTCAATATTTTGTCTGTAACATTTTTAAGGGGTACAACTATCAAATGTTAATTATAGAGTAGTCTCCCTTACTTATTATTGCCTTGATTTTTCTTTCATCTTCTAATCTACTCATATAATACGACACACGAGTGTCTATATTTTTGTCTGTAACATTTTTAAAGGAGATAACTTGTAAATGCTAATTATAGAGTAGTCTCTTTTGCTTATCATTTTTGCCAACGCGTGAAAAATGCAGATTCATTCCCGTTGAACATAAACAAGGAAGATACACAGCGATAATTGTAGAATCACTTAAATACTGCCATCATGTATTGACGGCGTAGATGAACTCGTTGATGCACAAAACTTGAACCTTTCGCAGACCCCTCGAGATGCATCCCTCTCCGTTGGATCTGAAAATTGACCTGACCCCCATCAGAATTGATCTCACCCTCATCGAAATTGACCTGACTTTAAATTGACCTTTAGAGGCCACCAAAGATCAGCTTTGCCAATCTTTTGTTCATCTTAGTTGTCAATTTACCTTTGTACAAAAATTTACAGCTTTTAGTATAGAGCCATCCCCGTTAAAATTGATTTGACCCCCATCAAAATTTAACTGACCTCTAAAGGTCACCAGAGGTCATCATCATCTATCCTTTGGTTCATCCAGGGTGTCAAGGTATCCTCACACAAATTTTCAATAGTAGTCAATAAAACAAAAAGTTTGAAACAAAGAAAGAATTGTCGTTTTTCAAGTATTATATATGTGTGTGTGTGTGTGTGTGTGTCATAGAGAAATGGATATATATGATCTGACAGAATGATTATAAATTGTGTCGTATTATATTGAAACGATTTCCCGTTATTACACAGTTGATATATCAATCGGCCTAGACAACGTAAATTGAATAAACAATCAAAGAAAATGGGGCTGTAGCAGGAATCGAATCTGCAAACGATAAGGCAGCCACTTCAACTTGTTGCTCTTACCACTGAGCTGAACAGCCGGCGGTAACCTTTTAACTCCAAGTTCTCATTTTCTTTATTCACGGTCTATGTCTGCTGTATATTTTTCTTTCAACGTGGACGATTATGGTATAAAGAGATGGATAGCTCAACGGTAAGAGCAACGCTACGTTGAAGCAGCTACCCTATTTCCTTAAATTGTTTATTCTATTCGGGTTGTCTGAGCCAAATGATACATTCATCGTGTAATAATGGGAAATTATTTCATATGTTTCAATATAATAGAACGCAATATATATATATGTGTGTGTGTGTGTGTGTGTGTGTGTGTGTGTGTGTGTGTGTGTGTAGCTGAGATTTGGGTGAGAAAATACCCGGCATATTAAGTTTTAAAACTTTAAGTTCACTACATTTTTTATCAAAATTTTTATGAAAATCATTTTCAAATAAAGTAGTATTTCTGATTTTATTTATATATATATATATATATATATATATATATATATATATATATATATATATATATATATATAGGTGGGTGGGTGGTCTCAAAGGTCATCTCATAGAAATGTAAATACATCAGTGATTTTTATGCGTAATAACTTGAGATAATAAAAGTTTCTTATTTACTAATTTAAGCAAGTCGTTCGTTTAATCCATCTACTTAGATATTTGTTTGTTTATCTATTTGAACCATCTGTAGAACAAAGTTCTTTTCTTTAACTGACGCTGTGATTAGGGTGTAGATTGTTGTAGCGAAGATGGACGCTCACAAAGATACTAGTTATTAAACTCAGTCAATCGTGACGTCCTTGAATGTCCGACCCGTTTACATCTGCACCCAGAATAAATGAAGATCTTGAATCATGGGTCTGTCTTGAGTCGAATTCGCTTTGAATAACATGACACAACACGTGAGTCTCGAGGACCTGCTGTAACGGCTGAGGTAATTGGCACAGCACCGGCAACACGAACAGTCACCCAGGGCGATAATTGCTAGGGGGCGCGTGTCATGTGTCTGAGACAGTAAGACTTACTGAATAAATATGGAAAAATGAATAAACTAAATAGAATAAAAACAGCCACAGCAAGAAAAATCCCCTGGAGTGAAGCCAGATCTCTCAGGAATATCTGACTGTTAAATACTTACTATTGTGGTGAAATTAAGAGGAACAATTAACAATGAAAATTCTCAAGACCGACGACCAAAAATTGAATTTGCTCTTTTAAATTCCCAGCTATTTACTCATAACTGGAAGTGGATTCATGCCTTTCCCATTAGTGAGGAGTGAAAACACTGTTCCATTCTCCTTGGCGAGAGGTTGCTCGACGATTGACGTCGAGCAACCTCTCGCCACACTAAGCTTTGTAAATGAATATAAATTACATAAACCTGGGATTTGCTCAGTGGCTGAAATAACTGTTCATTTATCATCTTTGCTAGAGGTCGAAGTCCCAGGTAAAAAAAAAAAACCTACTATAACTGGTTTTGAATGCCTTGTCGGAAGGTAATGACTTGCAGAATAGTCTAGTAGGTTACTACTGAGTTCGACACTCACTGGGTGCAATGTTCCCTCTGAATCTTTAATGGCCTGCGTAGGACGAAAAAGCCTTTGAGCAACTGAAATTGTCGAATGTGCAGAAGACGTGTTTACAATTGAGACGATCATTGATTTTGGTCTAAGGTTTATGAAACAAAAGTCAGTTACTTTCAGCAAATAGTTTACAATAAAAGAAATGATTCATTCGGTGGATATAGATTTTTTAGAATCATTATTCATCATTATTTAATCGTGTATTTTTTCTCTATTACATAAATTATAAGTGTATTGCAGACAACGTAATCTTAGCATAAATCTGCATCAAATAATGCTACTAAGACAAAGAGTTATGTGACTCTTGATTCTTTTATAGAACCTCTATCTTAATCTGAAACTTCCTGAATTTGTGTATGGCATAAAATTTTCACTCCGTGGCATAATTTCTCTTACGCACGGTTGCATAGCTTAAAGGGAACATTGATTGGTGGCTTCACCTTTGTGGCTTTCTGTCAGACTAAGCTAAGCTGAGTAAATACCTATAACTGGTCTGGTTCGTCACTCGATAGAAACCGCTACGTAATCAACGTCATTTGGCAGCATGGTGTTTTGAGGGTGATCAATTAAACATTGGGAGAAAGATACCAGCTCACCCAAACTATTCACAGCTAACCTCGAAATGATCTTCCGAAACCTATACTGGAAAAATAAAGGAATCAGAATTGACGTCGAATAACTAAGTAATCTCATATTTGCAAATGACATCGTTCTTTTAGCAGAGAACCCCCACGACCTCAAACTAACGCTAGATGAACTGAATGAAGAAAGTTGACCTTCACATGAACTTCAGCAAAACAAAGGTCATGTGCGACAATAATGTCAGAAATAAATACACAATGATCAAAATCGAAAACGCTAAGCTGAAGAAAGTAGACCACTACGTCTACCCAGGATGGTGAATTTCCATGAAAGAAGAGTATACAACCAATGCTACCCCCCCTGATAGTCACCTATCGAGCTGAAACATCGAACTTATCCAAAAGACTGACCAACAAACTGAGAATTATGCAACGTGCACAAAAATAGCCTTGTCCAGTCTCGGAAAACTAGTAAACCCCAGGGCAGCACCTTCCCATTGCACTAAAAGAGATCGGTCGGGCTTACCCCTTTGCCTTCGTAACACGAGTTGCGGGGACTAAAGAATTTTTTTTTCAACTCTCCATGTACGGAACCCCATATCAAACCGGCCTTGTGTCACGTCTTAATCTCGTGGGGAAGAGAGTAAATACGGATCATTGTGTCGCTTCCAGGCACTCTGCTTAGGATCACAGTGTAGTACCTGCGCGCATATTGCCAAGTGCTTAATATACATTATATATGTATGTTGAGAGAGAGGAACAAACAAAATGATGCACGTACACACACACACACACACACACACACACACACACACACACACATATATACATATATATACATATATATATATATATATATATATATATATATATATATATATATATATATATATATATATATATATACACACATTCCATTTTATATACGTAGATATTTACAGAGTGCAGTAAAATTAAAGCTGCATCCCAATGGACAAGAACAATGTACGTACTATTATTCTGATTCTGTCCTTGGTGTTGAAAATTGCGCAGCCCAGCTGACTAAAGAGACTCCCCTCACTTCAAACACACCTGATCCCTGGGGCAACCAATTAACAATTCTAGTGCATTCAGCAAAGGGTGTGGACTGATAAGTGGCTCTTTCCCGTTGAAAATAATTACACAGATCTTTTTTTTTCTTTTTTAATACCTGCTTATACATGTGCAAACGCAACGTATAAGTGATTTAAATTGTTTATATAAATGCTCTCTCTGTCTTTCCTTCTCTCTTTTTATTTTTAAGAGTGTGTGTGTGTCCAGTATTATTCATGTATATTTATGCATGTTTTCTTACAAAATAGATCTCTATACACTTAGGTAATTTGTATTTAATCTACATACATGGCGTAAACGGTTGAATCTTCCATAAATTATTCAGGTTACAATTTCCTTCTCGTAAGGACGTAACGTTAAAATACTGCAGATATATACAAATACAAGTTCTGTAGTTCGACCTTTTTTTTAATCCATGCATATTTCGATCAACATTATGATTTGTACACCTTTTCTCCAGCAAAGTTGGGAAAGAAATCGGTAAGCAAATTGGAAAATACAGCATCAAAAGATGCGACATATCAAATTAGAAAATACGGCAGCCAAACTAAAAAATTGGGAAGTAGATTAAAAAGTCAAGAGAATTGAATCGACGAGTAAACATGAGTAATCACATAAGTTTGTCGTATTTTTTTCATTTGCTTGCTGTATTTTGTACTTTGCTTGTCGTATTTTTAAACTTACGTGCCGTATTTCTAACTTGCGTGTATTTTTTTAATTTCCTTGCCGTATCTTTTAAAACTTGCTTGTTGTATTTTTCGACTCGCTTAATACTTTTTTTCTATTTGCTTGCTGTATTTTAAAATTTGCTTGCCGTATTCTTTGGTTTTGATAGCCGTATTTTTGAAAACTTACCTGGCGTATTTTTTTTATTTGTTCGCCGTATTTTTTTTTTCTTTTTTCATTTGCCCGCGAAAAGATATAGATACATAAATGTTGATCAAAATTTGGCTAGATTAAAAAATGTAAAAAATCTAAATACATTTTTTCTTCTCATTTAGTATTTGTTCGTGTTTTTATCAATTCATTCTGTAGGTTCAAATACTGTGGTCCAACTTTCATTTAGTTCAACCAAAATTGTTATTTTCTGTTTATCATTTATTTTTGTTACGAAAGTAATGTCCGAAATTTCAAAGTGGGAGATAAAAGATCATTTTTGCTTTTCTCTAATGCGTAAATGATAACAGTACATACTGCAACGTGTTCGTACAGTTTTAAACGAGCAAGTTATTTCGATTCAACTAAATCACTTACTATCGAGACACACCTAGAGATGGACGTGTCTGTGGAGTACATGAGACATGTAAAGCTCTGTGTGTTAAGAGAATGAAACAATGGTACTGAAGCAGCCCCAAATAGTCATGGTGTTTATGGGATAGATTCTTTAAACGATACAAAATGCCAAAATACCTTGAAAAGTTTTTAGATAAGATGACTTCATCTTGAGAGATTCGCCTCGAACAGGTGGCCCTGTTGAGTTTAACGATGACCTGCCAATGTCTGAACTCGATAAAAATAGAGCTGTTTGAGTTGAAGAATTAGTGAAAGAACTGAACCCGGGTCATTCAACAGATCACCGTTATCTCCAACGAGTTTGGAAGGATCCTAATCTAGTAAAATGGATTCCCCGTGATTTGATAGTAACCAACCGTAAAATCAAAGAGGACATCTGCACTTCTCTACACTCTCGCGAATGCATCTCGCTATTTGAGGACAGATTGGTGACCTACAGAGAAAAAAAAAACAAAAAAAAAACAAGAATATGAAACGATGTAGACAAACAATAATTTCGTGAAAGCGAACAAGCTAAAGTAGAATCGTAAAATAACCTCCGCCCAGTAAACGTTTTGGCAAGTGATGGGATTGCTCTGGTATAATCAACTTTAGGTGGTGCGATTGGCGTAGTCTGTAACGACAGGGACAGCTGGTCAGGGCTGTTTATGTTCACTTCGCACTAATGTCCCTAGGGTAAGGCATGGATCCATCTCTTCTCCCCTATGGGTAAAATAGCTGGGTAGTTTGGACTGTAGTTGCAAGAAAGTAACCAGTGTAGGAAAAGGACACCTCTGATTCTAAAATCAAAGAGTCGAGACCCTATGAGGCGGTCAATTTGAACGTCCTTCAGGCAGCTCCTGCAGCCCAGTAAGACGAGTCACTCTCTGTTTTCCAGTGGACGACATCAACGAGGCTGAGAGGGGGGGGCTCTAACGAATATGCATCCCGAATTCTCCTTACACTTCGCTCAGGCATGCACCATGTAGAGGACTCTCTTCCATTGTCTGTGGACATCGGACGGAGGCCAGTCCGTCCAAGCTGCAACTAAAATCAACCTCGCTGTAACTTTCATTGTGTAATAAATTTAATCATATTTTATATATTTATATATTTTCTAATTATTTCGAACAATGAATCTTGCTTAGTTTTAGACTTAACACAGAGATTATTACTTGTTAGTTTCTTTCATAAGCTCATGCGACTCGATATGAAATTAGAAGAAAACACAAAATTTACATATATTGGAAAGGAGAAAACTCAAAATTTGCTTCCAACTACGTCTGCATGTTGCTTGAGGGCACCAAAAAGACGCTTCCTCGGATAGCTATGGCTGAGTTTAGCCCCACCCATCCGGATGTCAGAGGTTAAATTCCTTTTTTATTTTATGATTCGTATCCTTTTTTTCTGATTTTTGCCAAGTACAATATTTTAAACACACTGCCCTTGTAAGGACTACCTAATTTTTCTGATTCAGAGACAATCGCTGTTGGCCAATGAAAAAAGATTCTCTAGAAATCCACGGCTGAAGATAGAGACATTGTTAGGTTTATCAACCACGTAGATTCAGAGGAAAATGAGAACTAGAAAGGAGTTTTTGATAAGCCAACGTTATGAGCAGATATTTTTCAAAAAATCTCTAAAGTTACAAAGTGTCTAAATGAAGAAAGATGATGAAGATGATGATGATGATGATGACTCAATGGTATTCCTTCTCGAATATTCCTTAGTCGTTTGCATCACAAATTCTAGAGTAATACTAAATACTTTTGTCGCCAGTTCTATTGGATAATCCACAAACTCTCATCCTAAGTGTCGGGCACAGTTATAGGGAGGCAAAAATTAGTTTCTTTAATAAGAAATAAATGAATAATTACTGTTTGGAATTCATTTTGGAATTTCGTAATTCATTTCTTTATAACGCCTTTAATTGTTTTTAATGGATCAATAAAATGTCTGCTTGTAATTTGGGTCTACAGTTATTGGAGTATGGGTTACGAAAATGAAGCAATACTGCTAGCTCTTCAGGAGGGACCACACTTTTGCAATGTTTACAATGTGTATAATTTGTTAGTTCCAATTATGTGCAACAAACGGATTTAGAGGTATTAATTTTGTAAATTTTGTAATTGGCCACATATTTTGATTTCTGTGTATGATGGTTTCCCCGAATCTGCCCCGGGGCCCCAAGGTCTAAATCCAGCCCTGCTCACACCTAATTGCAGGTTAAATAACAGCCTATTGTAGAAAGTATACACGCTTTATATCTTCTCCCGAAGGAATTCTTTCCGTTTTGCTACGAGACTCGCTTTAAAGAACGTAAACTCTTGGCCACTAGGTAAATTATTTGTAACTAGCTGAAAACTCAACATACGGGTGAACTTTTCAATTATTTCCATCGGAAGGCCTAGATAGGACATCTAGCCCCTAAAAGATATCAAAACCCCTTTTTCAAGGGGTACCATAATCCAATATCTCTAGCAACTATGCACCGTTTTGGCTACTGATGATCTTCGAGTAAGACGTAACCAAAACTGCTGCTGATAATGATAATCCTTTGTGGCTTTGTATTTTGTGGTAAAATGAATATGAATCTAAAAAAAAAAACCATTTTGATCTCTCATTAGGATCATAGCCCCATTTAGGGTTTCCACAAGAACTAGCTGGAAAGATCCCAAGCGTAGGATGTGTTTTCAGCTATTATAGATAGCATTAGATTGATCGATGGTTGGAAAATCAGATCATTCATATCGGGGTGAGAGCGAATGCTGACCCAACAACATTATTATTCAATCGCAAATCAGCCGGAATTTTCTTTGCATTTGGCGCATGTCTTCATTCATTATCTTTGACTTGAAAGTATGATTCAGCTTTTCCTCACAGACGAACGGAATCAAATTTCTGGAGACGCCAGCTGTTATGGTTGACTGTCCTTTCCATGGTAAATTCTGTTGAATCACTGCAAGCATTTTATACGTACCTGATTTGAACTTATTTTCTTCTTCAATTCTTCCCTTCGTGAATATTGTGCATAATTTTAATGTTAAAAACCGTCAGCTAAAACTGTCAACATAGGTTTCTCCAGTTTTTAAGCAGGTCTGGTTGGCTATGTATGAATCAGGCGTACAGGCTGCACCAGTGAAGCTGAAAATTCCAACATTTACTCCTTACTATGTCTAGCCAAAAAGTTTCTTTCAATCCCCCATATCTTTTTAGTAGGGAGCTCAATTTGCAACATAAGTTTATGCTAAATTGATCCCTTAATTAGTGTCCGGAAGCAATCACTCGGGATTTCTTTTTGTTTTGTTTTGTTTTGTTTGTTTTGTTTTTTGTTTTTGTTTTATTTGTTTTTGTTTTTTTAATTCGGACTTCTTTAGAGATCAGCACTTAACAGTGGGCGAGAGAAGTAAACTGATCACTGATCGCTCCATTTTACGATTTTCAATTGATCACCCCCAACATGGTCGGCTGTGAGAAAAGACGTTGGTCACATGACGGTATCTATTGAGTGATTAACCAGATCTGGTTTAAATAGCATTACAATTGAATTTGTTTGTTTGTTTGTTTTAATAAAACAATATATGATTAAGTTCAATATCTTTTCGTTGAATCTTCGATGCAAAGATAATTTTTGCTCCGGGTTTCTTAACGGGGAACAACGAGAAAAATCAATTGGAAAAATTGCTTTATTACAGGAACGCATTTTAGAAAAATGCATTCAAAAATTGTGTGTACAACGTCGCAGGTTTTGAACAAAGTATCTTCTTTTTACTTTACATCTAATACTTATTCCTTCTCACTAAACAAACACTATTCATTACACTATTAAACAATGTTACGATGACACAGCAGACATTTGTTGTCAGTATTTACAATTAGAATACTCGGGGAGAGAGGCTCAGTTCGAGGAAATTTGGTCAATCTTGGGTGGGGCGAAGACGGTGGGTTCGTTTTTAGTCAGTGAGACAGAATTTATTGTTGCCACGGCGACGTGTCAGGTTGACGTGATATGCGTTATCGTTCCGAGGAAATATGACCAATATTTACCAAACATGAAGAATTTGGTCAGAAGCATCATTATTTTCTTAGGGTTGGAAGGAACGGAAAAAACATTTAGCAAGTTTCGCGTGGGCGGCCGACGGTTTCCGGTTTTGAATACCAGTAAATTAACTAAGTTATGTTATACACACACACAGACTCTCACTCTCTTTGTCATATACACATACGCACTCTTACGTATTCATTCATACATACCAATACTAATATTTTAGCCTTTGTTTGCTCACACCTCTTCTCGGCAAAAACTACAACGCTCATCAACCGAATATTCTGCATGTAGACTGAGAAGAGGTTAACTTCTCACGTAGGCTATGTGAAGTTGGAGTAGGAGATATTTCGAGGTCACTTCTTGTAATTTCTTGGTCATTTCTAGCCAGTTTTCAGAACTCTGTAACACAATCTTGTGCCAAGGATGCTAAAATTTAGCATATGGGTACATCTTATCACAACGTAGGTAACGGGCCAAGCGAGGTCACCAGAGGTCATATCTACTCAATCTTTGAAGTTTCTGACAATTGTTTCGCACCTATGAAACAGAAATTTGTCATGGGGTAAATCTTTTCTTGATGAAGGTCAATGCAACAGTGACCTCAGAATTCATTTGAGGTCACCTGAGATCATTTCTAGCCAATTTTCCAAGTTGTTAGTCACAATTTTGCGCCTATTAAACTTGAATTTGGCACACAGGTAGATTCTTTCACAGCCAAATTATTCATAAATGCCGTTTTGACATCGGGGTCATTCAAAGTCACTATCCATCATTTCTGGAGATTTTTTAAGTTGTTGGCCCCAATTTTGCACTTAAGATCCAGAAACTTCGAATGGGGGTAAATCTCCTCACGACAAAAGTTATAAGGAATATGAGGTTGATGCTGGAGGACACCTGAGGTTATTTCTTGTAATTTCTAGCCGACTAAAGCAATTTATAGCACAATATTTAGTTTGCTACAGAGTGCAACAAATTTTTGACCTCACAAATGGTCGGGTGGATGAGGCCAAATTCAATTGAATGAGTGGTGTATTTCGATTTGTCCCAGAGGTCAATTTGGGATCAAAATAACCTTTTCCAGACAAACAATTATTTTATTGGATGTAAATTAGTACGTGGAATTAACCTGGGCAAAACTTAATTGATACATGATAGCGATTGACAAGGTCATCGGAGGTCAGCAGGTCTATTCTGGGCTAAAATTACTTCTTGTAGTCGTATTACAGCCAGAGAAATTTATTCCTTAAGGTAAATTGAGACGTCTGAACTACATCAGTAAGGTTGATAGGGGGATTCTGACGACAGGGCATCCATAGATCTCCATACGCTTCACCGAGGCATGAGCCCTGGAGGGGACATTCCATTATCTATAGAGACAGATTGGAAGCCATTCACCCTGTATTTTACAAAGAAGCAATCTTTTTCGAAAATATATGTTTCTTATACCATTTACTTTTTATTATGAGAGTGCTTAATTAACTGTCGTTTAACAACCATAGTTTCTATTACAAAGTGCGTTTGTTGTGTCTATGTCACGTGATTTGACAGATACAAGCTCCTCCTTTTTCATTCCTAATAAACAACCCACAATACAGAAATATCCCTATTTCATTCCCCAAATCTCAAACACATAAAGAGCATAGTGTTCTCTGCAGCGCTGAAAGTTCTCTGAAAAAGTGGCTAAAAACCGTCGAAATGCATCAGAACATGCCCAAATGATAATTTTCAGGATATAACACCTGTTTTTTCTCAGATTTTCTTTTCACTTTCCAATTGTCATTTTACCAACACTACAAAGTGTGTTAGCATTTTTGGTATACCCTATATCAATCCACTGATTGAATTTACCCCCCCCCGTGTACATTTATATTTTCGTCTGTATCATTTGCCAAAGGAGATAACTATTAAATGCCAAATATATAACTGACTTAGTTATAAGAAACCATAAACCAAAGCTGACAAAATAAGTTTCTCCAGTATTCAAGTCTGTCTGGCTGGCTGGCTATGTATGTATGGAGCATGGGTACAGGCTGCACCAATGGAGCTAGAGGTCTGGAAATTTCGACATTTACTCCTTATTATGGCTAGTTGTTAAGTAATTGCAGTGCATACACACACGCAGACAGACAGAGATTTCTTCATTTGTAAATGGATGGAGAGGTGAAGTGATAAAATCAATGTAATGAGAATCAGATGAACTTTTTCACAGGAATAGTCTTGAACCCAGGAACAGCAAAGCCATTATTTCTATTATAAGCAGATACCAAATGAGGAAAATGCTTCTAAATCCAAAGACATCGCTTATGATAGTTAACCTCAAAAGCTGATATGGGCCAGCCACATAATTCAAATGTCAGTCAACAGATGGACATTACAAATAGCAGTTTATTATCCCATGAATGAGAGAGGAGGAATGTGCATGTACACACATATATATATATTGAAAAAGTTTTCTAATGTCCAGTGTTTAAAGCTGTAAAGCTTTCAAGACTATATACATATATATATATATATATATATATATATATATATACATATATATATAAACCATCAACCAAGACTGTCTCAAACAGTCAATCTGGGTTTCTTTGGTTTTTTAGTTGGTCTAGCTGGTTACGTTGGCATGTATGTATGATATGTAAAGGCTGCAGCAATAGCACTAGAGGGCTGAAAATTTCAACATTTACTCCTTAGAGTTTACAAGAGACCGTTTGGAAAATCACCCCATCCCACAAAATCTTTTTTTTAGTGGGGAGAGGTTCAATTTACAATGTAAGTTTATCTTAAATGGATCATCTAGTGTGTATCCGCAGTATTCACGCTTGTTGTTTTTTTTTTGAAAATTCAGACTTTTTCAGTGATCACTGGCTCAACAAGAGGCGAGAGACGTAACATATTCATTGATCATCCCTTTTTTTCTATTGATTACTCTCAACATAGCATGCTGTCAAAAGATGTTAGTCACGTTACAGTTTCTATTGACTGACTAACCAGACATACACACATACACACACTACATATATATATATATATATATATATATATATATATATATATATATATGCATATAATATATATGTAAACTCTTCATAAGATACATGGTATCAAGGACCAGTTGTGAATTGCAGCTGGTTATCTGTTAAACATTTCCTAACGAATCAGGTTGCAAAATTTCCTGTTATCTGAAAAATCAAAATAGAAATATAACTCAACCCAATTTTAATTGCCTGCAAGAATGTTTATGTCTTGTGCCAAGTGTACCAACAAGTTGAGATAAACAAGCTGAAACCCCGACCTTAGGGCAGGATTTTCAGCAAGATCCTGCACAAGGTTTAAATGGAGCCTTTTTTCCCATTGAAATATCATGGATTTGAACTATGGATTTATTGGATCTTTGAAGATCATCACGATTATTTAGGAACTCTTGTATCACACCTAACTCAAATACCTGGAGATGGGGTTATGAAAGACGGCGAATTATGGTAAGATAGATGGATGGATGGAAATCATAATTAATGAAAGCTTGAATGCAGACCCCACACTTATTTGGGGTGATTTTTTCAAAAACTAATATGCTGAAAATACATTCGAGGGTTCTGTTAGAAACCACAGGGAACTTGTTGGCCATAGCTCTGGTCATCTTCGAGTTTAGCAACAACAGAAGGACAGGGTTTTGCTGAATTATTATAAGATATGAAGAAGACATTCCAATCAATAAAACCAAACAACAGATATCAAGTTGTTTCACGTAAAATTGCCGAATGAGAGGAAAAAGCACACGCACACACACACATATATATATATATATATATAGAGAGAGAGAGAGAGAGAGAGAAGTGGCATGTGGTAGTGATTGTCACAGGGTTTACTACTTACTACTGCTCACTCAAAAAGCCCCCTAATCTCCAGCTATACCTCATTTGCAATTTGTAATCTGTATTATGTATGAACAGCTTGAAGTTTGTTTATTTCTGTTGAGTAATACCGAGTATGACTAAAGAAATAAGCAAAAAACATTTTACTGTTGTAATAATAATACTAAAAAAATCCTCACTGATCATAGCACAGATTAAAGTTTGTTTACTTTTGTAGTAATACTAACTATCACTAAAAAAACAAGCAAAATTCCAAAGTCATTCGTTCTAGTACAGAGCACAAGATAATTTTTTTTCAACCTTCCCCAAGTAGGTGTAGTATAAAAGCAGTGACGATGGTTGCATTTTGTCTATCAGTCCAGATATTTTTTCTTTATTCAATTCAATGGTGCATCAGTAAATATTTTTCTTCACAATCCCAAAGTCACCGGATTTGAATTTAAAACATTTTTTTAAATTTTTTAAAAAAGCAATGACAGACTTTCTGCCAGAAAATATTTTAGTTTTATTGCACTTTTTCTAAAATTTCCCAATTTTTTTAAAATCTGATTTTTAGAATCTCTGGAAGAGGTTGCAAATAATAAAATTTCAACTGATCTAATTCCTCATCTTTACTGAAAAGAATTTTTTTTTTTTTAGTAATCATAAGATATTTCATTTTTTAAATGAGTGTGGTTTGTTTAAAAAGGCTGTAATATAGTCTATACATCACATTGTATACACCATATAAACAACCTTTCAAGGACAAAATTCTCTGGAGATATAAATAAGAGACAAATAATGTTTATAACAGAATTTTCTCCAATAATTCTTCTTATGAATGAGATTATGGAAAAAAAATTGAATAAGTAAATAACATGTTCACAAGTTTTGAGCATTTTCACTTTTTATCGACACATCACCATTTTGGAAAGTGCATAACTTAAAAAAAAACTTAACCAGACTTATTCGAAAATAAATTACAACCAGATTACATCACGATACTACAAGACAATCATTATAAAGAAAATCTGTTTCAGTTATAGGATTCTCAATATACTTATACATACAACCCGACACGACAGACAGTTGTTCTCTTAAAAGACAGCACACCTTTACTCAGTTTTTTTTTCTTTGCTTTCTCCCATTAACACTGTCTGCCTTAGTGACATGTCATGATACTTCACACCAGCCGCAGCTAGTTGTGTGTGCTGTGATTTCAGTACAACTGCCCAAAGATTTCATTTGAGGGGATAGAAAATCATTTTCCCTGTTTTAATCCATGATTATATTTTAGGGTAATCACAGATATTGGTATCTAACACATGAAAATGAATTCAAAATTGCTTACAAATTTTGTACCTATTTTTCGTAATATTGTTTATAACAATGGACGTACATTGTTCCAATTTTCATATCTTTTACTTAATGTTATCAGTTGATCATTGCTATCTAAAAGACTCAGTTCCAATGTGATCACAATAAGTGGTTTCCTCTGTGTATATATTTCATTTCCTTTTGAAAAAAATTATTGATATTCATTTATGATACCAAGTTAATTGGGAATAAATTGGAATAGGCAGATTGTGTAGCATCAATAGGGAGAGCCTGCCTTGAAATTCAGCAAGATCCTTCTGGGTTTTTCTTACCTGGACTCAAATACTGATACCAAAGGGAAATACACATCAGTCCTGTCTCAGCTACCGGGCCTTAAGTTCATATAATTGATATTTACTAAGCTTAGCTTGATACATCATTAAACACCCATCGGGGAAAGTATTCAGCCAGAATATCTCAAGAACCATTCATGTAGCCTTGATGTGATTTGGCAAACAGAAAGAACCTTACTGAGTATTCATGAATAAAAACTCTCACATTTGTGTTACTCAAAGACCACACTGAGTGAGCTTGAGTACTGTGTGACAGTTGTATCTATAATGACCGAGCCTGCCCATTCTTCACTGCTTACACAGGGTTTTTTGACAAAACATTGCATCCCCAAGGTGTGTTGGTCAAATTTTTCACTTGTGACTTTTCCCAAAGAGATTACAGACCAAGGACGAGATTAGGGAAAATATGAGGTAGCTGAAGGAGATCCTGAAAGAGGATCTTGCAGACTGTCATTTCAAATTAAACAACTGAATACTTTCTGGACAGACCTTGTACACAACTATCTCAACCATGAAACTGAAAAGCAAAATGTGACATTCGGGCCTAACAGCCATTTCATGTTTATATATATATATATATGTATATTACATACACACACCAGGGATATGATATAATATAATATAATATAATGCGATGTCCAATGTACGATGGGTTTATTCCATAAAGTGCTCAATACATTCAACTTCAGATTTTAAGTTGGTTTAGAGTAGAGCTGGAGATATAGTAGAATGGAGATTTGCTACACAAACATGTTTATGTGCTGTCTGGGCCTCTTCATGATGAATCGTCCCAGACAGGCCAAGAACATTAACATATTTGTGTAGTGAATGCCTATATTTTTTTCTTTTTTTAACTTTTCTTGATATATTCTCCTCCTCAAAGGTCAGGTTTTGCCGAATATGATTCTTTTCTGCAATAACACAATTCATTGATTTGGTTGCAAACAAGATTGTCTATCAACAATAAACTTGCGAAACAGAAGGGCATTCCTTCATTTTGCTAAGGGTAATCAATTAAAAAAATATTTTTATAAATCAGATTTTTGAAGGAAGAATAGGAAAAAAATCTTTGAGGGAAGAATAAAAAAAAACTCAGAATCTTTATTAAATTAAATACTTGCACATTTGGAGAGGTCACATGGAATATTGCATTGTGGGAATCATTTCATTTTGCATACAATCATTGATTAATGAAGGACCAAAAGAGAAAGGTTTCACTTGGCCTAATGGTCGCCAGCACAAACAGAATTAGCAAATGGAGTTCAAATTCCAGCTGTGGCTACTTGACGTATAGTGTGATGTATAATTCACAAATAAACTTGAGTGTGTGCACATGATAAGTGCCCAACAAACCATTTTTTTTTTTTCTTCTTTACTGCTCAAGCATGATGTTCAACCTTCAGAATAAAATGAAAATTGAGCATTGTAGCTCTGAAAATAATGAAAATGACTTTTTAAAAAATGGTTCATTGGGCACTTATCATGTGTGGCCACTCATTTACTCACCCGTGAATTTAGATTCATGAACTGTAGATAGTAAATATATTTACACACACAAATGCTCCCACAGGTATGACAATATTGCACCTACAGTACATGATAACAAGTAGATAGAGTCAGATGCAGAGTTGTGTTTTAAATATACATCAAGATATACTCAGAAGTTTATTATGTTATACTGAATCGGCAAAATTGCCAAATTGGCAAAGTTTTGACTTTTTATATACAAAAAATAAATACTTAGTTTTAATTCAAACAAAAGTTCATTTAAGCAAAACAAAAGATAAATACAACTATTTTTCATTAACAAAAATTTATATCAAAGTGAAACCTATCTTTTTTTTTCTTTTTTTTTTTTTTTTGAAAAAGGAAAAAAAAAAAAAAAAGTAAATTTCATCAATTTGGTAACTCTGCAGATTCGGTGTTCCATTTACACCATTGATTATCAGATTTCTTTGGTGTGTGAAGATGACCCCTGAAGCAGTCTCCAAAAAGTGGCAGTATTAGATCCTGGGTGATAGGGGGGGGGGAGGGTCAAGTTTCATTCAAGGTTATTTTCAACTCAAAATTCGCACAATATCAGCATTCATACTAGTATATATGTGTCCTCCAAGTAACAACCGGTTCGTTTATCGACCAACTACAACTCCGACCGCGACCAATTATGCTAAACACTTTTAAGATTAACAAAGAAAAATATGGGAACCTAACCAAAGCATTTTCTCAACAGAGGAAAAAAAAAAAAAAAAGATAGTAGGATTTAAAGAAGCAAAAAATATAGACCTACATTCCATTAGCAAAGATCTAAAAACAAATTGAATTGAAAAAGACTGGCCCTTTCAGGGGTCAACTCAACTCTGAATGCAACTATTTCAGCCACTAAGCCGAATTTAAGAAAAAGAAAAAAAAAAAATGTTCTCCCAACTCATTGAGAGGAGTGCGTGTGCGCAATTTCATTTCTCTACTGAGGACGGTTTGGGGCTAAGAAGAGTAGACAAGAGAAAAAAAAAAAGAAAAAAAATGGAGAGAGAATATAGAAAAATAAAAAGAAAAGTAAGAAATTCTACTTAAAAGAATCTGTTTAACGATACCAGATAATTCAAGGTAGAATCTAAAACTTCCTTTCTTTTTCTCTTTCCTCCGTTGATTGATGACGTAGGAATCTCTCTTTCTCTCTTTGTCTATCCGTCATTTCAAACTTTTCACTTTTTAGTCTTAATAGAGAAGTCTGAATGTGTCATTGTTCTTAGGTCAGGAAACTAAAGTCAACTCAGAAGGAACCTGACAAAAACTAGAGGTGAAGGCAAAGGGGTAGCTTGCGATTTGTGAGAATTGGGAGACGAGGGGAGGATTTGGTTCCTTCAGGGTCCCCCTCCAAAATTTAATGAGATTGTCAGTAGAAATTCAGTAAGTTTTTTCAGGGATCCTCCTTCAATGAGCGTTTGGGGAGAGGGGGCATATTCAAATACCTCCCTCCCCACTTCTAACTCTGGGTGAAGGTTTGATTTCTAAGCCCTAAAAACAAGGCTTTCATTTTATCAACCTGGTCGTAAGAATGGAACCCGGTCATTGACTGGGAACACCTATATTATACATAACACTTTATTTCAATCCAAACCTTTCACTCACATTTACAAAGGTAGAAATACATCTTACATTAACAGACACACACACAGGGACAAATGCAATTAGAAGAACCTAAAACAGGTGAAGGAAAAATGTTTTAAGTCTTTCGCAATTTAATTTTTCTTTTGCCAGAACTTGTATCGGGCAGCAGAGATTCTGGAATGGACTGGTGGCCACTGTCTGATGCCGGCTGGGAAAATACGTCACGGGTATTTAAAGGAACAATCTGAAATAGAAAATGAAAGGTCAATCTAGTTTCACTCAAAAAAAACAAATAAATTATTTCCTGATTTTGTCTCTCAGCTAACAATCTGAGGAAGTCGACTCCAAGAAAGAATTTAGACATCCTGGGTTTTGTGTTTACAACTTATGTTCCCGACCCCACTCATTAGCGTTAACCCCTTAATTGCCACAGAAGAAGCTCAGTTGCCCTGTCTTAAATGCAGCAGTAACTTTCGTTATACAAGGTAGAGCAACATGAACTGAACAGTTTGTTTTCTCTGAAAACTATGGACCCTTCCACTTGAGGTTATAGATTGAAAAAAAGCAGAAAAAGATTGTCAGTAACATCAAATGGAAAGTTCCATTTTGCGACCAAAGGAGTACAATGACTGAAATTTGAGTCATTCGCAGTTAAGGGGTTAATCAGAGTCTTTAATGTTACAGCTCTGAGCCCCCAGCCCAGCCAAGCCAATAAAGGGGTAAAGAAGTGGGGTGTGGTAAAGTAAGAGCAGCAGCAAGAAGCAAATAAAAAGATATTTATTAGCAATAAAATTATCTCTAATCAATGAATAACCCTTACCTAAACCTAACCCTTGATTTATGAAATCACTATAAAAGCTTTTTTTCAATTACATCCCCATTTCTTGACATTACAAGAAACAAAAGGAAGCAGCTAAAAGCTAAGAATAAATTATTGGCAGTAATTGCTCTAATCAATGAATAACCCAACCCCTAGCCCTAAATTATCTAATTATTCACCATAAAACTGTCTAAAAGTTTATTTTTAAGATTACATTCCCTTTGCTTCTTGTTGCTTTATGTATATTACAGAGAGACCAAAAAAAGTAAGTAGTCCCCGCACCCCCCAGTGGTTATTGATGCAAATGGTAGATACATTTCATCTTTTTTGTCTCCTGCTGCTAATAAGGCCATTCATAATAAGAATCATCAAAACATTTACTGCAAGTGGATGGGGGGGAGCTACAGTTGAAAGACAGTAAAGAGACATTTGATAGTTTTTTTTCTTTACTACTTTCACAAATACAGCCGCCCTTTCAGTTCCTGGTGCTCCAGTTCCGGCACCCGTTAGCATAATAGCATTTCTTTTTCTCTTCTTTTTCCCAAAACACAAAAAACTATTCAACTATGAGATATTCCTGAAAAATCTGATTTCATGCCAAAGAATTTCTCTTATTTTGACTGTTTTTATTCTGTTCCATTGATTCATTTGTATTTGGAAAGTCCTACCGTCTCAGTCAGCAGAGCCAACTTAGATATTTTTATTTTCAATTTTCTCGAATTTGAGAGTCACTCGAAAAATTTAGAAAAAAAAAACAAAACATCTGAATTGGCAACCCTGGACTCCAAAATTTGGAAGAAAAAAAAAAAAAACAAAAAAAAAACAAACAAAAAACAAAAACAAACAGCTAAATTGGCAAAAAAGAACTCACAAATTCAAAAAGTTAAATAGAAAAAATATGTAAATTGGCAATGCTATTAGACACATGGTAGGAGCCCCCTAGCATTAGACACCCTAGGCGACTACCAGAGTTACCTGTACCAAAGGACCCCGCCCTATCCAATGACAATAAATAAAACCACACCCCATACTTACCTCAAAGTTGGAATAAATTTGCCACAACCAGTATTTAGCGAAGGGTAACTTTTTCCACAACCAGGGTTTTGCAATATGGCAGAGTTGAAGAGATTCAAGCAGAGGAGGACGAAAAGGTAGAAAAGAATACAGATGTCCCCAGTTCTAACGTGGTTGTAGGGGTCCCAGGAAGCCAAACGTGTTACAACCATGGTGTGATAAAATGTAGCCATTTTGAAACTATAGATCTATATTTTGGGGTCCACCACCCAGCCACGTTATAATCTAAACCACACTTCAAAAGGGGAGACATGTATTTGACAACTATGGAAATGTCCGCAATTAAGGACAAGCTAGATCTTTTTTTTTCTTCCACTTATTAGGTTTTCTACCTTGAGATTTAGATATTTGAAAAGAAGAAGACTGAACAGACCCCAATGAAATCTGATACGGATATCTCCAAGTAGACTCTGACATGGAATTCCTAAGGAAACCACCAATACAGCAGTGGATTAGGGGGTGGGGTTGAAACCCAGACATTCAGGCATTTGAAAACAAAGGGGGCAAAAGCCAGTAAGGCAATCTTAGCAGAAAGTAGCACATATCAGAGTTGTTACAGTAGGGCAAAATGAGGGACTGAACATGTTGATAAAATGACAGAAAAAAAAGCAACAAAAAAAAAACAAACATTTTTCTTTTAATTTCATGTGTTTTCAATCCAGAAGACCTTCGAGCTTTCCAGAAATTTGTTAGTTTTTGAGGAAAATTTGTTAGAAAATTTTTTTCAGGGCTGAGTGTTTTATTTCCAATGTAAATACTAGATCCTTATTTTTCTTCCTATCTTCAATGGATTGAAAACACATGAAAGTAAACAGAAAAAAAAACAAAAAAAAAACATTTTTCTAGTTGAAAAAATTCCAGAGAACAGAATTTGAAACTAGAGAGTAAAGTTGATCAATCGGAAAAAAATAATTTTTGACTTTCACAAAATAATCTGAGTATTTATAGAATATTTCAAACAATTTCAAACAAGAATTTTTTTTCTTCTAGCTTTTGGTCATCGTAAGCAAAGCCTTTTGCCATTTATTGAAGGGTAAGTAGGAAGGGAGTTACTTATGTCACAGGATTAAGACATGTAGAAAATTCTCTTTAAAATGTTAAGATGTCTTATTGATGTAAAAATTGTAATGTTGGAAACACTAAAACATGAATTGTTTAAAATAAAGACTAAAAATAAAAAGCCATGAGAGAATTAAAAAAAAAACACTTACATTGGACAAGACACTACTTCACTCTGATTTTAAAATGTTCAGAAATTTGTAATTTATCAATAATTGATTACCAAACAAAGTGAGATTACTTTTCTTAACATTTCAATGTTGTTAATACATCATCATCAGATTATATAATCCGAAAGTGCCAAATTGAACTAAAATTTAATGAAAATTTAATTTGATTTTAGTGCTGGAGTTGTTACTTCTAGGGCGATAGTAAATGTTATTCAGGACGAAGTGTTATTATTTCACAAATTAAACCAAATAATATCCCAATCTTTATTGTTTTGATCACATTTTGGCTAGTACATTGCCTAGCCCTCTTGTATTGTCTGAAATTCAGAGTGGAGATATTGTTGTTATTCTTTGGATTATTCAGACAAGAATCCCCATCTTTGTTGTTTTCATCACCATTCCTTGTACACTGCACTCTCCAGCTTTCCTTCTAGCTTGAGGAGAAAAAATGATATTTGATGTTTCCGAATACAGAAATTAGCTTTTCAACACAGTTACAGTAATACTCTGTTTAGTGCTAATTCGCTAGAGCAGTTTTTTCCAATATATTTTTTGTAATAGATTCAGTCATGTTAAAATTAAAAAACGAATAATGTATGATGAAGATATAATCATGGGCAGTTTCTGAAATAGTTGTATACTGTTTACAATGGTTGACATGCTATGTGTATATGAGAATAAAGCTATTCACATGAACAATAATCAATCATTCAGAGATATTCCATCAGCTCCAGAAAGTAACTACTAGATGAGATACACAGCATTAATACATTCCATCTTGTTGAAGATTAACATCATATATTTTCAAACTATTTCTGGCAGAATATCAATTAATGCTTTGTTATAATGACCCTGTTTAGCACTGCATTTTTAGGAACATATCTAAAGAGCTATCCAAGACATTACTGTATCTGATCCCAAACGCTCACAGATAGACTACCTTTCTTCAAAGTCACCCCAAAGCTTTCATACACTTGGATCTGTGAATAGTTCCACTGGATGTTGTGAAGAGATTTGAGAAAAATAAAATCTGTGAATATCTATGTATGCATGTATCTATATACCATAAAACAAAAATCTTCAAATACAATTAATACTTGAAAATATATAAACCAAAATGTGTTGGAAAAAAAAAATGATCGGGATATTAGTCCTAATAATATAGCCACCTCTGCTTAGAAATGAATCACCGTAGCCAAGCTGTTACATCCCCCCATCTCTATAAGTTCTTATCTCTTTGACATCCAAGACTTTACTAACCCACCTACTCCATCCTTACTCTTCAGACAGTGATACAAAGTTACATAGAGCAATACATGACTTGATAAGATCGAAAAAGCCGACAGACTTGAGGTGTCAGTTTGAAGGAAACAAGAGTGACAAAAAAAAAAAAAGAAAAGAAAAAAAGATGTGATTTTTACCTAAAAAATTTCAAATTCAACCATATACTTTCTCATATTCACTCTCTCTACATCTCTATCATTCTTACCAAGCTTTTCCAATAAAGCCTAAACAACAGAAATGCTAATTAAGGGCTGTGACAAAGTTCAAGAGTCCAATTTACACCAGTTTATTATTCTAAATCCAGCATCCCCCTTAAGAACAAATGAATGAGATGAATTAAGAAAAAATGTTAAAACATTCTTAGTAGGTGGCTACGGAGATTCAATTCAGAGTGAGATGGAATTATCACACCCAACCACAAAATGGGGGGAAAAGAGCAGATAATCCAACAGAATAAATAAACAAATAATTATCCTAGAATACATGAAATAATCTCTTTCAATTTGATACTCTGAAAAAGCTTTTTAGATAATACCACCTATGTCCCATGATAGTGGTTACATTTGCATATAAATTTATAAATGCAAAGCTAACAAATATTATGGGACAGTGATAGTATTTTATATGTAAGGGTGAAAAAAAGATTATTTTATATTTTTCTCAGTTATTTTTCATTTTAATTTTTATTTGAAAAACTAATCCACTCTTCCTTTCCTCAAAAAATTCAAATTAATTATCATGAAATATTAACAAATGTAATGTCACTCTGTAAACTTGGATGTAGAGTTGGGCTTCTTAGTAATTGTATCTCTCTCTTCTGCACCTTAAAAAACCTGACATTGAAGAGATTCCTCCTATTATTACACAACCAGACCAATTACCTGGCTTCCATGGAATCACAAAAAAAATGAATAAAAAAATAAACGGCAATTTTTGAAACTGGCTTGTTTTTTTTTTTTTTAAATTTGGCAGGATTCAAGCAATTTTGATGCTTATGTTTTAATTCCCTTGATGTGGGTAAATTGTTTCCAAATGAGGATTAGAGGATAAATATTGATTAAACAGATTCTGTTCTTGAAGTGGATTAATCATTATAAATGGTTTCATTGTTTACTTTTATTAATATATTTTGTATTTTTAGAATTTTAAGAAAATTATCAGTTATCAAGCAACCCCTAATTAAGAATTGTATTAATTTGCACTTATCAAATACAATTTTGTTCTTCACTTTTCAATGTTTATCTTATAGTTCAAGTATACATTAAGCCTTGATCCAGAAATGTGGGTTACTTTCAGTCCCAAGCTCTCCGGATAATTGGTCCAACAGTTCTGTACTGGAATGCTAACACTGATTTGTAAGCCAGGCTAATTTACAGTAAGAAAAAAAAAAAAACAGCACAAGACAATTTAACAAAGATGGATGGAGACTTGGTCTTTCTGGTAGTTGAGTAGCTTTTATATTTATCATCATTTTTTCTTTGTTCTGCACTCCCCAATTTTTTTTTCATGATTCAGTTGATATATCAGGGCATTTTAAAAGTATTTTTTTCCACAGATCTTTACACCAAAGTTCATTTCATGACTATATTCAAAGACTGTCCATAACAACTTTATCATCAATATTTTTATATATATATATTTATGTATATATCATATTATTATCACTGCTAACTAGCTGTACCTCTTGTTTCGGATGTTATAATGAAAGATACAAGTATTGAGATTCTGGCAATCTTGAGGTATAATTTCAACCTGGGCCTCAAAGCCACTGAGACACCTCACAGAATTCAGGAATTGAATGGGAATGAAACAATATCAGACAGTATTAGCCAGAACTGGCTCAAATGTTTTATGGGTGCCAAGTTGTCCTTTAAAACCCCAGAAATGGACAACTATCAGTTGTTGACTATGATTGTTTAAAAAACAAGGTAGAAGTGAATCTAAGCACCAGCTCTTGAAAACTTATATTGATGATATAATGGAGTCATAAATAGGCTTCAGAATTGTGTACATGAAATAAGCTTTAGAGTCAGTAAGAAACAAAAATACTTTTTGATACACCTTAATATTAGAATACTGAGAAACCAAACCTCACTCAACCTTGGAATTTTTTTTGCATTAAGGAAGTAAATTTAGGTAGCTTAATACTTCTGGATATAATGCTGTTTCAGCTTATTAGAGGTCACAAATAGATAAAGAGTATCAGACTTTTAGCGTATATGTGTACATATATATATATATATATATATATATATATATATATATGTGAGTGTGTGTGTGTATGTATGTATAAATACTCACCTGAGAGTCAACAGTACAATATTCTACAATTATTTTGTTAAAGACTGGAGGGGGGAGGAGGAGGGTGGGGGATTGCTCCAACAGCAACAATCATCCTTTTGTTGATTATCCATTTGGTGTGATTATTTTTCTGCATTCATATTCTGTTATTCCTACATTTTCCCCTTTACACGTATTAACATTTCACCATCCACCTAGTATATTCAGAGACGTAAATATTTACATTAATATTCCTATCACCCAGACAGCATAATGAAATTTTGGCTTCCATCATTTTTTTTAAATTAAAATTTATGAAAATTGACAAATTTTGTCATTAATTCTATGCTTTATACATTCCAAGCGAAAAAAAACAAAAAAAAAACTCTCTGATTACAGTTGGACAGAGTGTTGTAAACAATGAAATTTTAAGGCTGCAAGCAACAAAAAATGAATGAATGAGTTACTAAGTTCAGTATGGCACAAGGCCATCCCAAGATTGGCTCATTTGGACAAAGTCACTGATTAATTTAGAGCAGTAGTCTTCTTAACTTGACTACTTGGGGAACCCTTCCAAATGATTAAATTTTCTGGGGAACTGTTTCAAAAATCAACTTGCCCTGCTATATATATATATATATATATATATATATATATATATATATATATATATATATATATATATATATATGCGTATTTAAAAGATGGACATATTTGGTCCAACAGGATGAATTGTAAATTGCATTATAAGCGGCTACACTATTTATTGGTGGCAGGTCAGATTCCTGTGGTAGCCCTATTTTCTTCAATTGTTTATTCTATTTATGTTGTGTAAATTGAGTGATATATTAACCATGTAACATTCCAGATAAGTATCTATATCTAACGCAATTTATGATATATATATATATATATATATATATATAACTATTGAACTTGGGCCTTGTTTATGGAATTATTTGAATGTGTATAAACCCAAATAGGAAATACACACTTGAATGGAAAAGTAAGAACTAAGCTTACCGACAAAAAATTGAAACATATGGACTGCTGACTGAACAGCATCTGTGTCACGTAAAGAACCAAAATGTTTTCAATTAAAAAGGCAAAACACTTCTTCTATAAAAAGTTCTGTCCAAGTTGAGGAAATAAAGACAAGTGAAATTCGTGACAGGAATCATTCATGTAATGAAGAATCAACAAGTATATCTGCGAAAATGTCACTCTGTCTTGTAGAACCCCTGGTAAGGTTCAAGTTTGAATACCACTGGTCGAGTGCTCGAATGATACAGTCCCTACCACATCATTTGCCAACATATATATATATATATCTGTATGTGTAGGAAGCAAACATGAATGTTCGGGTGGGGGTTAGTTAGTTAGTTTGGGGCAGAGTTAAAGAAAGAAAGAAATATTTGTTATATTTGGGTAGTAAGAAAAAGTCAAACTTTAAAAAACAAAATGTCCCGACCATTTCTTCAGCCATGAAATGCCGGGGGAAAATGAACAGCCAATATATTACCTTGCCATAATTGTTTCGGAATATATTCGATACGTATTTATATCCCGTCACTAAGATGGCGAAGGGCAGCGTCAGGAACGATAGCAGATCTTGATCCACCACGCGGTGCTAGATGAATGGGAAACGATAAAAGTAAAAACAGATTAGAACGAGACTTTTTAGCAACCTTGCTTAGTTTGAGATTTCTTTGGAGCTTTCACTTTTTATCATTTTCAATCGGATTATGGTTTTTTTTTCGGATTGAGGGGAGAAGCGATCTTTTTATCTCTTTAAAAGCAGATGTAAATTAAACATCTGACGGTGAAAATATTTTTTGACAATTGTTTCTGTAGAAGTAAAATTTTAGATAGAAAAAAAAATAATTGAGATTTACAAGGAATACAAAAAAAAGAATGCAAGAAAAAAATTTTTTGAATTATGCAAAAATCAACGAATACAAAAAAAGAAGAAAAAAAAAAAAAAATCAGGAAAGAAAATCAGGAAGAAGAAAATCATGACAAGAACAAAATAAGCCAAAACAATAAAAGACTGAAAAGTGAAAAAAAAAAAAAAAAAAAAAAAAAAATCAATGATTAACAGATCGATCAAACTAAAAAAAAATAATTTGAAAAAAAAAAAAAAAAAGAGAACAGAGGAAATCATTCAGAAAATATGGTTAAAAAAAATACAGGAGACAAAAAGAAACGCAAAGAGAAAAAAAATACACAAATGATTGAATGAATGTAAAAAAAGGAAAATAAAATGGGGGGTGGGAGAGGAGGGGGAGAAAAAGCAATAAAGGATGGGGAGAGGAAAAGAAAAGAATAAGGGGTGGGGGTCAAGGAGGATAGAGAATGGGGGATGGGGCAGGAATAATATGTATAATCAAAAAAACAAACAAAAAAGATGCAGTGAAAAATGAACAAAAAATCTATAAAAAACATTTGAAGGTTTTGTAAAAAGAAAAAAAAAAAAAAAAAAACAATCGACATCTATGAACTAAATTTTAAAAAATTGAACTTGTTTTTTCAAGGGAGAAAGAAGAATGGAGCGTTTACCTTTCCGTAATTGTTTCTGTACTTATAAAGTGTGTACGCTGCTCCAAGAACCAAAAGAGCCAGTGGCAAAGATAGGAAGGAACTTTGATTAAAGTCTTGGTCGACCAATCTCTGTGAACGGGGAAAAAAAGGAATGAAAAGAATTACAAAGAAATATATAGAATGGTATCACGACTTTTTATTGAAGGACGTTCCATCAAAATTTGGAAATACACAAATACAACACGTATACAAGCCATACATACACCACTCTTCTAGGAGGGATGCAGGGGAGATATATTTCTGGATGGAGGGTGGGGCAAAAAGATATATTCAGAAGATATCTTAGCAGTAACCCTGTTACCAGCAAAGATTGACACCATCTTTTTATTGATGGGGTCATCAAGTTGGGGATGCATAAAACAATTGTACGACATCATTTATCGACTATGAGGTTCCAACTTTCAAACCCCTTCACCTTAGGTGTGAAGACCTGATCCAAGAAGTGGGGGGGCACAAATGCCCCACTTATCCCACCACACCACACACGACTAAGCATGCTCAGGCTGCACCCATCCACACAAACTATATGCATATACATACTCATATTCACACACAAGCCGTATATACACATCCATACAAACTACTCACACATCCATGCACATGTGTGTGTGTGTGTGTGTATGTATGTGATTATTTTGCAAGTTTGATGAAATGTCATTCAATGAAAGAGTCGTGGAACAGCATAGAATCTAAGAAGAAAACATTGGAGAGAAGAGAGGAAGGAATCTTTTCTCTTAGATGGGAAGAAGAAAGAAATCCTTTATTCAACTTATGAATGACTTCAAGCAACACAAATGGGAATTGGTCGAGGGTAGGGGGGGAGGAGACTAAACAGCGCCTTCATTGATTAAGACAAAAAAAACCCCCAGGTTTGGTTAGTCAGTTAATAGAAACAATCACATGAATGTCTTTCGGCAACATGCTGGGTTGGGAGTGATCAATAAAATAAGGGTTATCAATAAATAAGTCACTTTCTCGCCTTTTGTTGGGCAGTGATCAATAAAAAAATTCAAAATTTAAAAAATAGCATGAATGTTGTTGGATACGAACTGAGGGACCTATTTGAGCAAACTTACACTGGAAATTGAACCCCCCCCCTACATACATACATAGCCAGCCAGACCAACTTGAAAACTGAAGAAACCTAGGTTGACAGTTTCTAATAGCAAGAAGACAGCAGCATAAAAACTACTAGAAACAGGAAATGGACATTCAGAAAGAAAAATAAATATTTTCCCACATCGTCTACTGAAGAATGTTGAGACTCATTGGGCAAGGATGTTTTGTCTATACAAGATAGAAGAGGAGGAGGGAAGTAATTGAATTGAAGACTTGAAGCAAGTAACAGACCATTATATATATATATATATAACATTTCAATGAGCACACGTACTATATTGATTCTATGTAAAAGTGCTGCATAACAACACTTTGATCCTAGGTAGAGTGCACAGGCACTACACTCTGATCCTAGCCAAGAGTGCCGATCCATACGTAAATGATCTCATCATTTTTGATGAGTTGCAAGGGTATTTATAAAACCTGAAACCCAAAAGCATAGATATTTAGTTAAAGCATCTGTCTCTCAGGAGACAACTCCCATTGGAATATGACCGACCGTTGACAGAGTTCCAGATTCTGTTGCATGCATCAGCTTGGTGATTCTTGCAAGTTTCAAGTCTGGTCGAAACCAGGACTTTATTCCTACAAGTTTTTATGACCACGCCCTTGGCAGGATGCAAGTCTACCAAAGGGATACCTCCACCCTAATCATACAGCTTAAGAGTTCATTTTATACTTTATAATTGGAGATTTTTCAGTGCAACTTCTTTATTAAACAATGTATTTCAGTAAAACTTCAAATAAGCCTATATACCTTCAGTTATTTTGTTTTCAAACTTTGCTTTAGTGACTAAGACAGTTCCAGTCATATACAGTCATTCTTACCTTATTTGATTAAAATGTGATTCAAATTATCAAATTTGAAAGTAGATTCAAAATTATCACAGTCCTGGTCACAGAAGCAAAAGTTTGAAGGGAGTAGCAGCCATTTTCTATACCTTTTTAGATATAGTCAATGAGAAAATAATATTTATTACCTAGGAACAAAAAAACCAAAAAACAAAAAAAAACAATAAAAATACATGCACAATGTAAAATGAAGAAAAAAAAAGGGTCGGAAAAATTTTCCCCCTTCACGACTTCTCTTACCTTTGGCTCAAATTTAAAAGTGACATGTTTGTAAGCTGTGTTGGCCACAAAACTGTATTCTGGCAAGATGTAGTCGTACTTGGAATAAGAGAGTGAACTTTCCAATCGAAGGTTATATTCCTGAAAACAAATAGTAATAAAAGGTAACAGACATTACATACTAAGACATCAATAAGGTTAATTATGACAATCCATAAAATGAAGCAGCTTTTGAGATTATCATTAACATCAGTCAGTCAAGTTTATCTCACTTGTTTCATATTCAACACAGTACTTAAAATTATAGTAATACCCCACCAAGTGCTGATCTATGATAGCACACCTTTTTCATAATAAATTCAAATGTTAAACTCCTGAAATAATGATAAATGACAGCATCATGGACAGTCTCCTAAGTAACTGTGTACAAATACTTACACATAAGGTCTGTCCTTAAGAGACCAAAGTTTTAAAACTGAATTGACCCTGAAGTTTTGTAAATAAAATGCATTTAGCCATGTTGGTTAGTTTTTGAACAAACCATGTGAGAGAAAACTTGTGTCTAGAGCATTTGGCTTTTTCTCTCAAGTTGAACCAGAAGATTTTAGAGATCCTGTGATTTGTGGAAATCATTGCCTGACTGTCTGAAGTTTCCAAAGAGGTAGGAATCTGTAAAAGTTTTTGCAACATGGTTTCAAAAAAAAAAAAAAACTGATTAAGAATAAAGTTGTATTTAATCCTTCATCAGCAGATTTTTTGGCAACACAGAGCATCATTGTTTTTTCAAATCATGTTATCAAAACATTTACAGATTCCAACCTTTTCATGAACCGTTAGGTGATAATTTCAATGAATCACAGCACACACTTTTTTCTTGTGATTTTGTGATACTACTCCATTGACAAGAAAGGTTGT
The DNA here is from genome assembly GCA_963457665.1 of Thysanoteuthis rhombus. Lineage (NCBI taxonomy): Eukaryota > Metazoa > Mollusca > Cephalopoda > Oegopsida > Thysanoteuthidae > Thysanoteuthis > Thysanoteuthis major. The sequence goes on from OY735207.1 coordinate 68,877,524, forward strand.
CAAAATTAAGCATCCTCCCTGGTGGATATTCTTCCCAATTTGAACCACTGGTACCATTGTCTACGGCTTGGACAATCCTACCAACGGGTCCATAACAAAATTAGAAAAGTCTCCCATAAGTTTTTCCTGATTTGAAACAGAATTTCTTACAAACAAATCACTCTTCTAGAACCTTCATTGATCAACTGGAGAAAGACGGCCAAACGCCCTAGACACAGGTCTCTCTTGCATGTGTAGCTAAAAAACTAATGGACGTGGCTTGAAATTTTCTTCATAATAAAGGTCAAGCTCATGGTTACATAACATTTTAGTCAGAGCAAGCTAGTTAATCTCATTGGCATATTGTTTTAAAAGTTCGGTATCTTTATGGGCAGACTTTTTTTATATATATATATATGTATTATATACACACACATATATTTATATACATGTACACACACACATATATATTTATATACATGTACACACACACACATATTTATATACATGTACACATACACTAGTCTCTACACTTATCCTTAGTCAATGGGTACCAAACTGGGTTCCAAGTAGTACAAGTAGCAAGAATGAATCCCAGACTTGACATTTTTCAAGACCAAATACAAAATTCCACCAAATCAAACAAATCTTACAGCAATGTATCACATCAAAGTTATGTGTATTAAGCGAATGTAGTTTTTAGGACATCGCATTTTGAAATTGACATCTGAAATTTCACCTCAGAATTTTCCCTTGATACACAATAAATGAGAGTTGTTTCTTTCTGTATATTTCTAACCGAAAAATTGCTTATATTTTGCAAGAAACCATAAAATATCATTAAAAATCTGTTAGATGGTTAAATGAAGACAATTCTCACTGCTACCATGATGTCACCTCCTACCCCAGGGTGTAGAGGGGGTCAGCAGTCGAGTGACGTCAGGTGGTCAATTCGTAGTTGAAGTTGTTGTGCATGAAATATAGTTCTGACATGAGTTACGGTTCAAGTAACCAGAAGTTATTTGTTACCAATTGAAGGCAAATACATTCATGGAAAATGAATGATGTCCAGTCCGTGCCAAGAACATTTCATTACAATGTTCTCAACAACTAGTGACTAAACAAACTAAAGGATGCAAACATAATAAAATCCAAATTGAAAATACTAGCTGGAAATGGTCATCCTCCAGGCAGATACTCTTCAGTAGATGAAACCTATGGACCTAAAACTTCAAATAAAATAATGATTCACAAAGACATTCCTCCTTTACATATAGTTTTAAGCTATCACAATTTTTCATCAAGTAAATAGCAGAATTACCCCATTTATGACTGTATCTACACTCCATATATACTCAAAGTAAGTAAAAAGGCTAGGTGTATGACACTTTTAGGGGAAACATAACAAATAAAACTTCATTCAAGTATCCCTTGACAAAAATTCCCTCGTGGAAAAATTTGTCAAATGAAAATTGACCAATTCTTAGCAAAATTGGGTGTTTCTTGAACATTTTAGGTGATTTTCGTAACAAGTTTACAAAAATCTTACCAGCTACCAGAAGTGTCCCCTTGTTACCGCATTGATAGACATTGCCTACGTCTTATTGAGAAAAAAAATAAAATAAAAATGAAAATTATGTCAATTTGACCACAAAACAATTCCCTGATGATCCCAGGGTCATGCAAAATCTTTGGGATATAGTTTGAAACCCGCCCCCCAAGAAAAATGTTCCCAATAAGTTTGAATTCAACCTGTTGAGCAAATTTTCTTTTTCTATAAAGAAAGACTTACTTGGTCGTCAGTTGGTAGAGATGGCAAATAGAAAAAACTGGTGGTTCCTAGTGAAATGCTGTGAGTTGGGGAATCCGGACTGTCTTCCTTATACAGAACAACCTATACAACACAGAAAACACAAAAATGGTTGGATCAATAATAAAAAACGAATAGAATTAATAGAGAAAAAAATACTTTTTGCTTAAAGAAGAGAAACTTTTTACTTACGGAACAAAGTTGCCTACAGAGTGCTAAAGGGTAGGAGAAAAAGCAAACATATTCTGCTGACACAAAAAAAAACAACGGTAGGGTTAGATTTCCAGGAAGTACCTATCATTCTAAAAACTATCAATAGTCATTTGCAGACAATTCATCCCCACAAGAACTTAAAACCCATTAAATAAAGATGACATAAATTTGAGTCATTGTAGTTCTATGATTCAACAACAAATGATGAAAATTTCCATCGTGTTATTCTTAGCTTATTAAGATATGTTTGTTTCAAGTTTTTTAGACGGGGAAAACGAGAAAGAGAAGGTAAAGGAGCAAACACCCTGCTCAGTTGAGTGTAATGGATGACATTTGTTTGTTTCTTTTCAGAAAGTAAAAGGCAAAAAAGCCCCAAACCAGGAATATATGCCTCATCATCTTCTATTCATATCATAGCACATCACATGTTGTGCAGTATGTATCACTTCAACCTGTAATGTTCAATTTAAATTCTGGTAGTACTCAACCTGGATATAAGCTGATGCTTGGCTGTAGGCCTTGTTGGAAATAATTCATAAGGTAAGTTCCAGGGAAAATAGGAAGAACCCAATGCAAGAAATAATTCAAAGAACTATCATAGTCAAAGCAAGAATTACAACAGTATCAAATCATTCATCTGACAAGCTAAGGATCAGCTCGAACCCGGATATCTACACCAAGGTATACTTTATATATAAACAATGAAAAGTAAAGAACAAAATTGTATTTAACAGATACAAATGAATAGATACAAATGAATAGATATCTAAAGCAGAACTTCTTGAATTATAGAATATAAGATATACAATATACAATGAAAGAAAGAATGGAACTGTTTATGATGTATACAGATTAATCCACTTCAAAAACTTGGTCTCTTTAATCTCATACTAATTATCAATATTAATCCATTGATATTGATTTGAAGGGAATTCAACCATGCAACAAAAATCATAACAATGAAGCAAACTACTAAAAAGTCTGCCAGATTAAGAATTAGCTAGTTTTCTGGAAGCCGAATAAATGGTCTGGTACTGCAGTAAAATACAAACTTTCATTATTAACATTCTCTTAACAACTAAAAATCAAAATGAAGGTAAAAACTAGTTGAAATCAAGATGAGCATAAAAACTAATCGTCATTGAGAAGATATGGGGTTACAATACTTCGTAACGGAATGAAAATATAAAATAAAAATTGTAATTTCAATGTTAAAAAGGAAGAGTTGTCTACCTTTAAAGTGGGAAGAATATCAGGGGGAGTGAGTACGTTTCCACTGACATCCATCTGGTTCATCCGTCGGAAGGCTATGATATTCACGTTTGTCAGATCAGCATTTTCAACCTGTTACCCCAAAAAGAGAGCAATCAAGACAAGTCAAAACAATGCACTTCAAATCTCATCTACTTACATAATATGGTACATAATGGTCAATATGTGCAGTAATATTCATCAAAGAGATAACTATTAAATGCTAAATACCGTGCAATCCCCCCCCCCATCTACTTTTGCAAATGCGTAAAAATTCAAGTTGAATAAAAAAAAATGCAGAATAAAAATAACTATTTTGATATTTTAACCCTTTTACTGCTCAATTTTTGTCCAGCTATACAGCACCACTCAGTACGAATATCAAACGTCTTCAGCCTCGTTTTGGCTCTACAGATACTAAATCAGACGGGCAGTGTATCTAGTTACCTAAGTATGATATAGTACTGAGTGAATTCCAACAGTTTATTCAAATAACAAGCACCTTTAAGCAGAGATTATAAAACATCCCAAATCCTTTTAGAGTAATTTCTTAATTGATCGCATCCTACACAGTATGCTGCCAAAAGAAATTGGTCAAGTGACTTTCTGTCAAATGACTAACCAGACCTGTTCTCTGTTTTTTTTTTCAGATCTTGTATTTCTCTCCTTCAACGCCAATAACAAAGCTCTATTCAAAAGTAGAATCTCAAATTTCACTGCTTATTTCAATTTCAATATCTAAATAGCCTATTGTTAAATAAAGACGAATATTGATCAAATGTTAGTCTCATCTATCATTATAACGAGAAACATCAAGGCATAAGAGAACATTATCTATTCTATGATCAAGTCATATAGACTTTCTTTCTGGATACTTAATTACAAGAAATTAAATCTGTAGGGTAAGTGAGAGGTGTCACTACTTGCGTGTTTGTGTCACACAACAGAAACCAAACCATGGGCACAGCCCAACGGAATTTGGCATTTATACTGAAAGGACCCAGGGAAAATTTTAAAATAAAAGTTTTGAGAGAATTTTTCTTTTTTTTTTACAGGGTTTTTAAAAGGCGTTTCTATTTACAATGTAATTATAATGCTAAAGTGAACCTCATTTTCTGATCAATATACATGTATACATATTTTATGTTTATACATAAATCTTCAGAAGTTGTGAAAATTGAAGGGGGTATTTTCCCTTTTAAGGGGTCAAAATTGAAGGGAAAATCTTTTAAGGGTCTGAAAGCTTTAGTCCTTTTTTATAACTCTTAAATATCTTACTCGTGCATAGAGGGATACTTCAGCTAGTATATTATAAACCAGGAAGATGAATGAATTTTGACCAAACCAGGTTACCGATATCAGCCTTCTCCTTGAACTCTATTACACATCACATTAATCTACACGTGGACGCCCTGTTGGACTAATGGTTAGCAAGCTGGTCTTCTAGATCACTGCTGCTGAGTAGTGACTCCAGTCCACACTGGGTAATCCATAGTTCTGGCTTTGTACCAAAAAGCCAAGTTATGTTTGGTGGTACTATCCAAGAAAATAAATCTTTATATTCACAAAAAAGTTATTTCCCTTGACGAAGTCATTTAAAAGATGAATGATATGGATCTCTGCAAAACTGGAGACAGAGTTGCATCATTCACTTGGGGGGGGGGTTACTAAGTAAATTAAGTGAAGTTTTTACAAAATCATAAAATATAAAAAATCGAAACCACTAACATTACGTTCTTTCGGATTTTAATCTTTAATGAATCCCGCTATCTTCCCTATTCCCTGGTTATAACTTTCTCTTTCTTTTTACTTCAAAAATTTCCATCGCACGTTGATCCTATCTCACCTTTTCTCTCTATATGTTCCCCTTTCTTTCTCACTTTTTTCTGTCTTCTTTCATTAACTTTCTTAGAAAGTACCAGCTCAGTAGATGATAATTCGTAGATTGTCATTTTGCTTACCTTTAACAAACGGAATTTTGGAGCTGACCTCTCCAGGTGGCTGTTCTCCACTTTCTTAATTTGGATCTGATATGTGACAGATGGCTGTAAAATACAAAAAGAACATTTAAATATATAATATTTTTGATAAGTATAGGAGTCATGCAGATACAACACCAATTTGCCAGCAACAGTGCGCTACCTTTTTTAATCTGAACAAAATTATGTGTGGACACTTGAATTTCTCATGGCTTTCATACAAGTTCACAGAGTTGCCTAAAATCAAAGCATAGGAGACTATTTCGTCTCGATGGTTTGTTCAAGAAGATAACCAAGAATAATGAGTTTCTAAGCACCTACAAATCAGTTGACTTCAAGTGACCAGGATGTTACCCCTTAAATAAGTTTACAATGCATCTGTCAATAATCCCAAAAGTTCTCCACTTCCACACATTTCTGAGTAATTGTATAATTGAAGGCAAATCGTACAATTTGTCACAAAATAATGAGAGTACAGTAAATACAGTACCGTCTTTGTTCAAGTAATACACCTGTATCAATTATAGTAATGTGTAGTATTTCTACATTTAATTCATTTTGAATATTTGCTTAATTTAAAGTTTCTAACAATTTCTTAAACATTATGGATTTGAGATGTGGATAAGTAGATCAATGATATATTATTTTACCACATTGAGTCGTGTTGGTTTGGCAAAATGAATAATCCAGAATAGATCTACAACCAAGGCTGGAAATCACCAAAGTATTATTATGTGTCAGATAATACTTGGAGAGGAACTGGCAGCTATCAAATAATAAAATCTGTCTTTTAAGAAGCCATAAAGGACAAAAGTCCATTGTGGTATTCAAATGACTTTTGGGTTATAAGATCAACCAACCAACCAACCAACCAGGACCAGCAAAAGCCCTTCTGGGGCCCTAAACAGAATTAGATGGGGGGGAAAGGGATACCACTGCCTGTTGAGACCCCCTGGAGGATACAGGATCCTAAGGAGCCACTTAGTTCCCCTATGCATTGAACCAGATTTTCAAGTCAATTCAAGTGTAAGAAATGCCATTTTCAAGACAAAACCAGCAATATACAAGTGGAATAATTGGTCACCAAGCTCTAAAAACAATTGTAAAGAGAGTCTTACTTGAAGTCCTCGGATTCTGTAGGTGCCATCCTGTTCAGTCTTGCTCTCCTCCTGATATTTGACATCACCAGACACACTGACAGCTTCGATCACAACACTAGGTTCAGGTTCTCCATTCAGAGAACTCACTCGACCATAACAGCTGGAAATTAAAAATGAAAATTAAATAAATTTATAGTTTCTTTGAAAATACAAGATTTTGATCTAAATTTCTTAAAGATCTCTACATAACAAATGACAGCCTGAGAGATCTCAGAATGTAGTTATAACAAATTTGTCTTTATAATGGGTGGATTTTATATGGAAGTAATAATGAGAAACCAAAAAGTACAGAGAAAAAAAATTTTTTTTGGCCTTTCACAATATTATGTCCCAATGGTAGCAATACATTCCATAAGTTTCAGTCAGGACTTTTTTTCATATATTCTACAGTATATAAAATCCAATGTTATATTCAGAAATGAATGCTTTTCTACTTATACCTCGTTCCATCTTGATTATTTCAAGCTTATCGTTAATTAATAAGATTTTTCTTTTGAATTTATTTCCAGATTTCTCTTTTTACTTTTGTAGGAATTATTTTAAGGGTTTACTAATTTTAGTTTTTAAAATAATGCACTTAAATCTTCACATGCTGTTGCTGCAAACTAATCTGCAACAACAGCCTTGTGTAAACATCTAAACATGAAAAGAAACATGCCATCAGAACGAGTGAGTTAGAACAAGTGTCGTGCTAAGGAAAGTTCCCTGTATAAGTTATTCATATTCATCAAAGTTGAAATAATGTCCTACCTGTATGCTTCCCTAAAACCTTTGATCTTCAGACTCATGGTGGTCCCTTCTAGGACGGTAATCATTTGGCTTGCAGGCTCAAAACGATATTCCTTCATCATTGGACGCAAGAAATATTGGCCAGGACTCTAAATGAAACAAGAAAAATAACTGATTGTTTGAAACCTGCGACATTGTTTACACAGTTTTTGGCAGCATTTGTTTCTGTAATAAAACTATTGACTTTTCAAATTAATCCCCATTAAATCATCCAAAACAAAAGTAAACAATCATTGCATGAGAAGATAAGATAATATTGTATGACATGCAATATAATTCAGTGGGAAATAATAGATACTAGACTAAATAACCACCCTAATCAGTGGATAATTGCTGTCCAGAAAAGAAATACAAAAATAGATAGAAATCAGATAGTATTTAATTCAAAACAAAAAAATACCACTCAATTTTCAACCCTAAAAGTGGAACAACAAAACAAAAAAGTCTTCCCCTCAATTCTAACACCTAAAAGTGAAAAAAAATCTTCAACCCATTTTGATTACAAAAATAAAAAGATATTTCCAAGAATTTCAACCCCTGAAAGTGGAAAAACTGATCTCTCAATTTAGCCTCCTAAGAGCGAGAAAAAAAAAAAAAAAAAACAATTCCCTTGGATTTGGATTCCTAAAAGGAAAATAAAATCTTCACAACCCTGATTTTGACGTCAAAATTTTTTCAAAAAATTCTTTTGAATTTGACCTGTAAAATTGTTCCCACAATTTTGACCCCTAAAATTGAAAAAGAAGAAAAAATCTTCCCCGTTTGACCCCTAACAGTGAACCCCCTTCCATTTTAACCCCCAAAAGTAAAAAAAAACTATTGCCCTGGATTTCAACCCCTAAAAGTGGAGAAAAAAAATCTTCCCCTCAATTTTTACCCCTAAACGTAAAAAAAAAAAAAATTCTTTTGGATTTCGGCCCCTAAAAGGGAAATAAAAATAATCCATTGATTTTGACTTCTAACAGTGAAAAAAAAAAAATCCTCCGAGAAAATGGAGGCATGAGTTGAAAAAAAAAGAATAAAAAAAAATTTCTTTTATGTTATCAAAAAGTATTTTTACTATTGATAAATAATCATGTAAATAGATATCTCCTGAAAATGTATGGGGGGGAGGGGATCAAAAACCAATTTGCTAAAAACACTTCCCAGGGAACAAATCTGTACTCATAGAAAATTTAAAGTAGTTTTTGTGGTAGGCAAGCATATACAGACAGACTTATAAGATATGAAGTGTATACATTAGTTAAAAGCACTGTATAGTCTGCTTTTTATCTTTCTTGTACTTTTTAAGTTTTTTTATATCAATAATTGATTAAAAAAAAAAAAAAAAGAAAATGGGATATAACACAGTGTGAGATAAAAAAAGAATAAGAATTTTCTTCTTTCTTCGTCCACTCTCTTCTTACTTTTTTCTTAAGGCCTGAGCAACTGGATTGATTACCTACACACATATTGTTGAGTTATTTTCACACTTGTATACATAGGTGTATGCAATATGTGCATTTCATTTTTTTTTTAACTTCCCTTTGAAATATCAAATAAATTTATTTCTCATGCACTTTATATTTTAACTGAAACAAACATTGATAGGTCTATGAATACTAAAAACTTTTTTGTTCAGACCATTTGAATGTTGAAAGCAAGGGTTGCCAAACTTTTCAGACTATTAACCCCTTCATGAAATCTTTGATCCCTAATCAACCTCCTGGTAGGGTTCCCGGAGGAAATTTATCAATACACCAGCCTAAAACAAACCAAATCCATAATCATCATGTAGGATGATATATAATACGTCAGTATATCACATTTACTTTTTGACCCCAAAACTTTAACAGACCTTTCCCAGCATTTTCCAATAGTTTTTGACCCCCCCCGGTATTTATCAACCCCTTGGATAGTACCAACAACCCCAAGGGTTGATACTGTCCACTTAAGCAACCCTTGCACAATGAGGAGTTAAAATTTGATAATATTATTTACCAGGGATGAGAAAACCATGGCTCCATCTTTGGTAAGGTTATTGCTTCGGTATTGACGGTCACCACTAAGAGACAGCAACACATTGGACAAAGACAAATCAGATTCATCAACAACCTGAAAGTTTTTTTTAAAAGAAAAAAAAAAAATTTACATAAATACCAAAAACTTGCTGTTTATGGGATCAATATCACAGGCAGAATTTATAAAACAAAATTGTCAAAAATTTCATTTACTCTGATGATTATATATAATTTTTTTACAGTAAATACTAAAAGCATATGTACAAAAGTAAGCGGAGGCTAAAATTTCTATTTAGCATGTGGACAAATATGAGGTTTTTGTAAAATGATGCAACATCAATAGTAATCTCATTTGCTGAATGCTGCATTATTTAATGAACACCATGTATAGTGAATATAATATCAATTATTGGTATCATGTGTTGAAGTTCAGACATATTGACATTTTCATTCCTTCCATTATATTGTTAATTTATATTGCTTTTAAGATCTTTGTATTTAGTCACAGCCACTCAAAGGCTACATTAGGTGGTCTCAGCTGAATATCAAGTAACTCCCTATCTATGGAATTTGTATTATAATTATTTGCAAATGCTAATTAGCACTAAACTTAATTAATTAGATCTTAGAAGGACAAAACTTTTATTTTGGCAAATTTATACATAATTAAAAATTGATCTGAAACCAGTGGCCCGATTCGGCAGGAAATTGTTTTATTCTTTTAGATGGATCATTTCAACAGTATTGGGCTAAAAAAAAAAAAAAAAAAAAAAAAAAAAAGCCTATAATGCACTGTTTTTGAGTTTGCAGTAATAGCATACAAACAGATATAGGATCATCATGACAAAGTATAAATAGAAATGCCTAGGGTGCCATTCACTAAAACCCATAGATGTTTCTCAAAGATTTCATTACATTCAGAATAATCAAATAGAAAGAGAAAAACCAAACAATTTACCTCAACAGCAATTTCTCCAAGTTTAAGAGCCTTAAAGTTCATTGGATTATCAGGATCTTTAGTGAGGACAAAACCCACTTTGCCCGCTTCCACACTGTATTTCTTATCACTGTGTAGAGGCCCAAGACTGTAAGAAAAGAAACAAAGAATTTAGAATACAAGTACTTTTAAAAATGTAATTATGAGGCTAAATCTCAGAATTATCTTTTTCCTTCTTAATGATATGAACAAAGAAAAAAATGTTGACACTGCTCAATTGCCAGGGATATATTTAGAAGATTGGAGATCTAGTAATTTGGGTTTAGTATGGTTTTATCGTAAATCAGACTTCTTTTATCATATTTTATCAAACTGCAAGCTAAGCAAATGAGATACAAATGTCTTCATTTCAACAGCTTTGTCCAGAATAATTCATAGATGCCAATGACATCATCTTCAAGCCATGAATACAAAACTCTAGTAATTACTCGATTCTAAACAATACAATGGGAAATACAGATCCAAAGCACTCACCGATAGACTCCATTTTCATCCGTCTCTAAAGTAACCGGTTCCATAGCTGCATTATCAGGACTGGAAACGGTGACTTGGACACCAGACAGAGGAGGTTCAATTTTCCCAGTGATGAAGATACCAACTTTGCCCGTAAAGTGGGCCAATTCTCCTGGACAACTTTCTGGAAAAATGAATTGAAACAAATTTAATTTTTAGTGAGAAAAAAAAACAAACTTTTTGGTGGCACATTACATGAATATAAATATATCCCCCCCACAAAAGATAAATAAGTACGTAGTTTTAAATTTGATCCTAAGTTCATTGAGTCAAAGCAAGGATTTAAAACAACTATTGTATATCTAAAAAGAAAGCGTAATATTTAAATTAAACTGAACACTAGTACCGAGATATTGTAACTGATATTTCAGTCGGAGAGTTGAGACTCAGATTTTGAGGATATCTAAAATAATTTTTTTTACACTGTGAAAATACTGTTATGATCATTACAAAACTGTGTCTTTTAAAAATTCATATTTTACTCCTTTGAAATAGATTTTGCAAAGTAGTTTTAATTTAATGGAAGTTTTGAACCCAGAATGTTTTGCTGATTGGGCCAACTGGGGATAAATGAAACTGTGGTTGGTGATTCCACAGATGGTGAGGTCCTACCGTATTGGTACATAGAAATTATTCTAGTACAGTCTGATAACCACCAAACTTATATATAGTTTTCTTGTCACTGTCAACTGATTTTTACCACTGCTCTATCATTCTTTCATTTCGTACTAATCATTTTCTACACCCGGTATGGACAACCTTTCCGATCTAGCTGGCCATATATGACATTTTTTCATCTTAACTCGAGCTACAAATTCACTTAAAAAAAATGTTGATTGTATTACAGAAAGTGTACTTAATTTTTATTTTAGATGAACATACGAATCACAATTATGATATTATTGATTTGTGAAACCGAAACAAATAATAATTTTATGATATGAATTATAGAATTGACTTTTTGAGAAAAATTATATAAGATTCTAAATAAATGCCAAGATTGATCACAGTCACAGGCCAAAAGTTGCTCATGTGTTCTACACTAATAAATAAGATATTTCTTGAGGTTTAGGAAAAAATTGATAAAGCATCAAAATTAATTAATAATTTTTATTCTTTTTTAAATGTTTTCCACTGGAAAACCCAGTGATGACATGAATGAAATTTATTCTGACCACATTTATTCTTCAATAGAACGTTTTTTATAAGAATCCAGATGTTGATGTTACAGTTGTTGAATTATTGACTGCGATGTCAAGTATATATATATATTACATTTATTAGATATTCTGACGTACATATTACTTTATTTCTATGAAAAATAAAAGCATTTTGAAACGTGCCATTAAGACTTTCTATTCTCATTATTTTTCAATGAGAAGAACCCGCCACAGGCAATACAACATTGAAATATATACTTGGTACTGAATATATTCATAAAAAAGTATTATAAGAAGACTAACCTCCATGCACTGTAACATCAACTTGGTTGGGTGAAAACAACAATTCCTCAGACAAAATTTTAATTTCAAGTCGCTCATTACTTCTGCAAAATGAACAAAGAAAAGAAAAAAATAATTATTTTCATTTTTACATAAATTTTCAAATTTCCTAACATAGCACACAGCCAAAGAAGTTGGTTATTTCACAGTATCTACTGAATGACCAAGTAGATCTCAGGGTTTTTTAATTTAAATGTATATCTTGTATGCTAGCAAAATCAGTAATTAAATTGATCATTTCAAAATTTTTTCATGGAGAGAAAGAATAAAAGATTAAGAGAAAATAGTAAATTAAAAATTTATTGAACTGGCTATGGTGATTCACTCATGCAAGGTATATATTGTCTATAACTTTGAGAAGAGTCATTAACATATCAACTTTGTTCGGACAATCAAATCCCTTCTTCAATGTTGACAAAACATTTCTGTTTAATACCGTTTCTTTGCTTTGCACCATCAGACAGACCAATTAAAAGACTCTTTCTTTATGGATATTACATTCACACTTGAGGAAGGCCGGAAAATAAATCGGATGAAATATTCCGTTAACATCAAAGATAGAAAGGGGAGATTAGATTTTCTTAAAAGTTGGAATAGATAGAAATTCATTTACTTACTTTGCCCAGTAGGAGAAATAATATTTAAGATCTTTGGCAACTGGTCCAGGATCAACATTTTCTTTTGAATCTGTGGCAGAATCAACAGCCTTTGTTTCTACTGATGGTTCAAGAGTGATAGGGGACTTCATCAATGGAGATCTTTCATGGAGAAAACAAAAAATAGAACAATTAAGTTGACCAATAATGTTTTCATTGTAAATAACGAAAGGATTATACTACTATTTTCATCATAACATCATAAAAATTATATTATTAAGTTGTTCCACATTAAAATTTTTTTTTTCTCACATCATAGAGAATAATGATAAAGATGAAAAATTTTCTCATGCAATTATATTTTTTTTTGAAGAGATATAATTTGTTATAATTGTAGGTTTCTGAGCCCTCAATAAAAAGAAGTTGGACTAATTTTTGAGTAAGATTTCAAATTAGAACATGAAGCTGCTCAAAGCATTTGGAGCACAAACCATTCAGCATTAGTTCAATGGGTTATGGGAAATATGGATACTAATGATGAACCAACTGAGGCCCAAACTTGTCTTTAATGATGAAGAATCATCAACAATGGTAACCAACGAACAATGGTTCAAGCATTTACTGAGGACTTTAAGACTTCAACAGTGACCATGTCATGTCATCTCAAGGCAAGCAATATGAAAGGTTGAAAGTTGGAAAAATATGAACTGAATGAAATGCTCCAGGACAGTTCCTGGACCCCCTACCTCTCATCTGTGTCTAAGAGAATTGGGATATGAAGTATTGCAGCACCCTCCATATTCACCGGACATTTCTCCTACAGATTATCACACTTTCAATTTCAAGCATTTTCAACTTGATATCCACAATAAAAGGTTCAATAATAGGGAAGCCATAATTGGCACTTTTATTGAATTTGTGACCACTAAACCTAGTTCTATAGATGTCATAATCATTTGAGGATCGTCAGAAATATGTTATTGCTTCAAACAGGTCATATTTTGATGGAATATTTACCATTTTTCTTATTGATCATATCACTATTCAAAAAACATTTCATATGAACAACCTCTCAAATATTGTGATCAAAGCAACAAAAATGAGGATGATAATCCAAATTATCTGTGAAATAATAAAGAAACGGAACGAAAAAGAAAAGGAACGAAAAAGAAAAGGAACGAAAAAAAAAAAAAAGGAAAAATAATGGTGTGTAGGGGGAGAAGCATGTTAAGTGTTTACATTTACATTACATTGTTTTTTTTATGGTGCACTCACTAAGATCTAGCCCCAAAAGAGCTGGGTGACAATTGATAATACTCTATTCAAAAGGAAAGAAAACACTGCACAGAGTTAGGGTGGGGCTTACAAAAATATACTTGTGCATATATGCATGCACTTTTCAATCAATGATACTTTTTTTAAATTCCATTCAGCCTAGATGAATATAAAATGCATGTACTTATGTAAATGACTTCTTTTTTTTTTTTAGAATAGCTTGATGATGTCATTAGTTATTTCGTGCATAGCCCATACTGTGCTAGCTTATTCTATTCCTCAGCTCTCTAGTAAACTAGTTTTTTTTATAAACAGCTCTTTCTTGGTCTGAGCTCTTTTTTAAACAGCTCTTTTGTGGCTAGCTGTTTGGTCCTTTTTAGTAGCTATTTCAAGAATAGCTCCTTTGTTGTTAACTCTTCCTGGGTCTTTGCTCTTTTACAAACAGGTCTTTCTGGATACAAGCATTTTTCTTACTTGATGGAGACCAAGAGGTTTTCAGCAGGAACTTCAGTGTTGATAACACCAGTGACTTTGTGCTTGACAGCAGTCAGGCTCAATACAACAGGGTTGGAACTACAAAGATAAAGAAAAATTAAAGCTATGTTAGAAATAAAATCCAAATATATCATGAATAAAATGATTTTTTCTTCATTTGCATTCATATCAGTAATATATACACAAAACATTTGACAAAAACAATTGATTTTTTCAAAGTTTTAGAAAAGAAAACTCACTAATAAATGATCACATTAAGAAAAAATAACTGATCATGCCAGAAATGTATAAAGACAAATATATAGGTGGAGTACCTCTTATCCAAAATGCCTGGGACCAGGAGCGTTTCTAATTTCTTTTTGATTTTGGAATACGCTTATACAGCTGTCCAGTTTTTTGAGTAGCTCGACTTCCTGTGCTATACATAAACAAATGTTCCATGTTTTTTTTCTTTCTCCACAAATCACTTTTTTTTTTATAATCTCCATGAAATCGTCAAAAGAAGAGGAAATCAAGCAAAGAATTACTCTAGGATAGCAAGCCTTTGGCAGAGCAAGCTCAACCTTCAAAAACAAGATGATCTCATTAATCCTAAAAAGAAGGGTATACAACCAATGCATACTCCCAATAGTCACCTATGGAGCTGGAGCTGAAACTTATAACCTAACCAAGAGACAGACCTGCGATCCGAGAACCACGCAATGTTCGCGTGAAAGGATCATGCTCGGCCTCACATGAAGAGAATATAAGGCAGCACAGTATATCAAGGAGAAAATAGGAGTGAAATATCGTAGAAACTATTTGAAAAACTGAAATGGCAATAGACTGGTCATGTCAGACAACCAATGGGTATCACAACTCACAATATGGATCCCCAGAGATCACTTGTACAACAGAGGCCGGCAGAATACGAGATGGCAAGACGAAGTTCAGAAAGTATTAACTCTGCGATGCCCACGATAGAGAAGTGTGGTAAATCCTGGGGAAGGTCTACATCCAACAACAGGTGATAAAAGACTGATGATGATGATGATGATTTTTCATAATGGTCTCTGAAGTCCTTTCTAACATTTTCAATATTTTTGAACAGATAAGAGAACAAGCAAATATACAATAATTAGGACATGTACGTCTGTGATGAAGATAGGACTTGTTTCCACACTATGAGTTTCACAGATTTTAGAAGCATTTAAATTTCAAGATAGCATTATAAGCTAAATTTATTTTAACCTATAAAAATGCAAAAATTAAACAGATCCTAGAAGAGTTGATAGGAAACAAGGTAATTCAAAACAATAAGAGCCATATGAATAATGTTTATGTAAACTGTCACAAAAGGACATCATGTCACTCAAGTGCTTCACTCAACAGCTTTTCCATGTTGATGTGAAAAGAACATTCCATCTGAGCATCGTTTTATACCTTGTCAGCCCAACAATATCATAGTCTAATTTTGGGAGATCGCTGTGAAACTCTTTACACCATAAATATCTCTAGTTTTGGATACAGAACCAAAATTGCTGCTTAAAAGAGGCCACCTAGACCCCTACAGATCAGTCCCTAGCGTTACTGTGAGAAGATTGAAGAGAGAATGGCAGCCAATCATTCCAACATATTTGAGATGAAAAATGAAGTTTGTGTCCTTCAAACAATATATACTTTGTTAAACTTTTTTCAACCATGAGTTCATTCCATCACTGAAGTTGTAAAAAACATTGGTGACTTTGTTTTGAGACAGGATCAGCTCAGCTAAAAGAAGAAGTTTTAGCCAACCTTATCCATATATCCTCTGCAGATCTTTCAAGACACAACATGGCATGAAAAGTGTGGGTAGGGTGAGACAGACCAAGCGGAGATAGGACCTTGTCACACTGTGACACAAATATAGTTTTACATTTCTAAAGTATTACACAAAGATAATCAAGCTTTTACAGAAGTCAGAATGAGAATTGGCTGTGTCTCTTGTCTTTGAATCATACTAAAGTGAGGTCAGGAGTGGAATTTTCAACACACACACACACACATACATATATATATATATATATAATTCTTATTTCAGGATCAACTTGTCCATGATCAAAAATCTCTTACCTTCTAAAGTTGAAAAGCCAGAAGCAGCAGAAAGCCAAAACAGGACTGTTGGGGGGAGGGGGGGATCTGACAAGCCAGGGTGATGGAATATTTTGCCAAAAACCCTGCATGAGACTTATTCTGTCATTGTGAATGGAAGAGTCAAAAAGTGCACAAGCTCACTCAATGGTGTCTCACTGATGACCTGAGTAACCCCACAGGAGAGTGTATATTCACACATGCACAGTAAGGTCCCTTCTGGTTCGTTGACAAGCTACATCATGGCCACGCAACCAGTTATGAGATATTCAAAACGTCTGGATACTTTCCGGATAGAACCATGTCTCTCACGCTCACACAGAATTTGAAGTTTATATACAAGCTATAAATTGGGGTAAAATTACATATTTTTTTCAATTACTTCTATCCGTATCTAGAACACATCATCTATTGTTACTTACGTATCATATGTATAGACATCTTTCTCAAATCTGTGACAAGAATCAGTGGTGAGACGATAGACCCCTGGTTGGGAGAGACAGAACCTGTTGGTGCCTTTCTTCAAAGCAAATGAACCCACGCTGCCTTGTTTGTTCTCAAGAGCAAAATTCTGAAAAAACAAATACAACGAAATCTGAAACAACAAATCTACTTATAAATACAAGCGATAGTCTATATTTTAGTCTGTAATATTTGTCAAGGGAAATAACTATTAAATGCTAATCATAGAACAATATCCCTTATTTTTTTTTCCCATTTGCAAACAGGTTAAAAAGATCTGGGTTTATTCTGGTTGTACATACAAGAAAATTCAAAGCAACTTACGATTGATATTTTATAAATACAATGTAATTGCAAAATTATTTAAATACCGCAGTCATTTTTATTGGACATCTTACACATTTGCAAAATGATAAGAGACTTTTCTACAATTAGCATTTAATAGTTATCATTATATATTATCAATATAGATATACAGGAGGTATATTATATAAGTAAATGAAAAAGAACAAAAAATACAAGAATTTTTTAAGCAACTAAAATTAAGATGAAAGAAATAAAAGGTAAAAAATTAATAATGGTCAAGAGAAGATGGAATCAAGAAGATTATGTTGTGGCAATCTACCAAGTGGGGAGGGTCAGGCTGTGTCTAGAAAATCAGCATGCAAATTCATGGCTATTATGAAGAGACGGGAAGAGAATATACTAAGAACGGGAAAGAGGGGGAACAACCAGAAAATGTACCAACAAAGAGCCAGGTTGGATAGACAAGAATATAGTTTCGATGTCCGCATTGTGTGGACATGGAATAGTCTATCTAATGAAATATGAATTCTTTCAAAAACAGATTTGAGATGAACAGAAGATTCTATACAAATCAACAATAAATATTTGGAAGTCACATGAAAATCTAAAATCTAACAGGAGTCTGAAGAGGATTTAATATAAATTTTTCAATTTCCATTTTTTATAAAAATCAAATACATAGTTTTTAATTTGATCAAAAGAATTCAATCAAAATAATGATATAAAACTATCTTCATTTTTTCACCATCAAAAGTTTATGAAATCTAACTCATTTTTACAATAATACGTGGTTTCAATCCCCCCCCCCAATTTTTAATTTCATCAAAATATTATGTTATCAAAACAATGATATAAGACAACTATTTTTTCATGATCAAAGGTTTATGTAATCTAAGTGAAATCAACTCTTCCAATACAAAAAAAAAAAAGAACATTACGCCAATTCAAAGCAATATATATATTATTCAACATTTATCAGATCAGTACCATTTACCTTAATACTGAAAGTGTAACATTGAAATGGAAGTAAAAAGGAGCTGAATAAAATTATAGATTATTTAAATATAAGTCATTTTCTGGTTGGTTAAAATGCAACAGAAAATTTGTTCACATAAGGGATTTTTCAAAAATTTAGTCTAATCTTTTTAATTTGGTGTTTTTTTTTTGTATAGTCATGACAACTTTGTGCAAACCTGATATGAGATCAGACAAAAATTCACACCCTGGCATCATTATCAGGCTAAATACCAGTGTACAATATATCCCTCCCTGCATTTTATGATCAATTTTAAGTCAAAGCCACATGAGATTTCACAAAAACAAACTGAAATTAAAATTATAATAAATAAAAAATAGGTATATCTCTGAGAATGCTGTTTTTTCAACTATAATAAGAAACTAAAAATAAAAATGTAAATAGAAAAAAAATAGTTTTCTAGTGAAGTAGACGGTTGAAGTGGGTAGGTATGGTGTGCATGAGCAGAGGGAGAATAAAGGGAGGGATTGCCTGAACAATTTGGGATGAGAACAGGTGAGCTGAGGAGGAAAAAAAAAAAATAGCTAAATTGACATCATCGTGGCTATATTGGTGTAAACAATATTGCTAAATCTTTTGTTTGAAAATATACCGGTACATTGTGTAAAGCTGATATACAGCCCAGCCCTGTTATGAGTATTTACTTGTACTGGAAAAGATTTAAGAGTTTGCTTTTTTTAGCCACAGGTCAGTCTGGAATCGGCACAAAAATTAAGATTAAAAAGCTGATTTCTCCCTTTCATTTCATCTGTAATTTGCAAATAGACCAGTAAGAAATAAACTTGTTACACAGCTTTAATGTAAACAGCACATTTTACCTTGTGCTACATTAAAATTATCAGGTATTTACCTCAAAGTCATCTATTGTTGGTAGGCTAGTATCTAATAAAGGAGTAAAATTATCTTGAAGTTTCCATTTAAACCTTTGGAGAAATTGTTCGTTTTTTTTCATATAATTATACCCTCACTAATTAATTTGATCATATTCTTTTTTACTTCTACAATCAGGCCTACATCAAGTTTTACACATTTTAATGATGAATTTTTAACACACTCCCTCAGATGATACTTTCTTCATCTTTCCTCAGGGGTATGCCACATCTAGTGGCCTCTAAATCATCTAGTAATTTCTCTTTTTCATCTTTTCAACAAGAATACAACAAGAAAAGGAAAAAAAAAAATTCTGAGGATTTTAAATAATCAACAAACGCCACTGAGGAACACTGAAGAAAGTATCAGCTGAAATGTGTTATAAACAACAATGATGAAGATACTAGTTACAACAAAATACGAGGAATGATGAAAAGACTCCCAGGAACTACAGAAAACTATTTGCAGTATCATCTACGTGATAAATTTTTTTCTTTTTGTATGTAACTTTTTTTACCATAAGTCAACAAAAATGGCACATGGTTAGAAGAGATTTTTTCAGCTAGACCCTCCAAATGCTCTAACTGGGAAAAATGAAGAAAATCTGGGTGATTTTCAATTTGATTTACAATATAATTATAATGCTAAACTGGACTTATTTTGTGTTCACTGGGTGTAACCTCAAATAGGATGTTTCAACTTCATAGCGAGAATGGAATCAATGAACAGAGTTCAAACCAAGGCTGGGACAGATTGCAGTCACTTCCCTTGTGGAAAGCATGAATCCACTTCTCCCTCCAACTACAGTCAAATAGCAGGGCTATCGGAACTCTTTAGCCACGTCCTGTAAGACGGTCCATCTTGGGCATCGGTTTAGCACCCTGGCCCGACAATTGCTACAAACAAAAAAAACTCATGTATCTTGTGAAAGTGAAGCAACTTTACTTTTTTCTTTTTTTTTCCTTACAGTAGCAATAGATGAAGAGAAGGTACAACTCACCAGAGTAATTTCATGAGACAATCCGCACTTAAGGATATAACCTGTTTGGGTGAATTCGAGAGCCATGATGTCTTTGTCAGTAATCTCAATCTCCTTGGATTTTTCTTTCCAGCACCAGTTGTCTTGAAGAGGAGTCACTAACAAAACAACAAAAAGCATTTTCCATTTTAAAAAGAAAAACATTCTCCTCGGCAAAGTAATAATATGTTTCAAAGAGCAATTGAGACGCCAGAGGTTCTTCGGTTATTTTAATAGAGAAAGTGAGCTTCATTTTCAACAAAATGAGGCATGAAAACAAAAACCTTGGAAGATGTCCACGATTAATGAAACAGACTTAACACATTGATTCCCTAAAAATTTTGGTCAAGTGGGAAATGAAGAAACAAGAAAAATACTATGCCCTATATTGCTATTTTTTTCTTCTTTCAAACTTTTGACAGCATTTGTGTCTTCTTTGGACAAAACAACAAAAATCCGAACATTGACACACCTGGAACCAACTAAAAAGATACACAAAACTGATCATTCGGAAGAAAGGTTGAAATGTTTTCATACTCCAAGAAAGAATTGCCATTGAAATTTAAACACAAACTAACAACATGAATTCAGTTTTTAGATGGAAAAAAAAAAAAAAAAATGGAAACTATTTTTTTTTCTTTTAAGGCTTCCATACTTTGAAATTATGAACATTAACTTTGGGTAGGGACTATCAAAGGCTTCAAATCCTTTGTGTAGCTAAAGAGTTAATTTGAATTGAAGATTGTTCTTTTGACTTTTCAGAAAGTTTAAAGACAAGACATAACTAGCATTCCAAGGGAAATCATGAGTCACCACCACCCATATATGCTGCTTTTCATAAATTAAGTAGTGGTGGTGGTAAAATTAAGTCACCTTGATGAAATTACAACCAGTATGGTTTGAATAATAAATTTATTTCTTAAAAACAAACAAACAAACAAAACAGGTGGGATTAGTCATTGAATAGAATATTCACTTGATTAAATTGTAAAAAGGGGTGATCAATGTACAAGTTATTTTTCTTGCCTTTTTTGGGCTGTGGTCACTAAAAAGCACAAATTTTCAAAAAAAAAAAAAAAAAAGCTGTGAATGCTGCTGGACACAAAGTAAGGGACCAATTTGACAAAATCTTCATTTTAAATTGAACTCCATCCCCAATAAGATCCTATTTATGGAAGGAATTTGAAAAAGGGGGAAAAAAAAAAAAAAAGAAACAAAAAAAAAACAGTAAGGGCTGGCGAAGTCTGGATATATAGAAACATACGTTAGAACACATGAATAACCTGGACCCAACAACAGTGATCAAACCATTCTGTTGTTGATAGCAGTGATTAAAAAGTAAACCATGACTTTCTCATGATGATTGACAAAAAAGTAGATCTTGGCTCAGGGCAGGTTATATTTTATACTCACCCTTGTATTTGCCAGGCAGGATGTTCTCAAATTCAAAACTTGCTTTTTTCAGAGAATCCTTAAGCTGTAAAAGAAAATTAAGAAAACAAGAAATTGAAAGATTTGCCTGGAAAACCACGTATAATTTCAGGGGTTATTTTTTTTTTTTAATTAAAATGGAAAATTTCTTTTTTTTTTAATAGAAACTTACCATGATAACCTTTTTGTCTTCTCCTATCATACCAATAGGGTCAAGCGAAAGTCCAAGAGTACCACAATTTTCTGGGGGGAAAAAGAATTACATTCTAGTATAATTATCTTCATGAATGATAATTAGCAATGTGCATTTGTCGTCTGTCACAGCGACATCTGGTGACAGACTAGGAGAATTAAAATTTCATGTTATATTGAACTTGATCAAGTGTATCTTTACTTAATTTTACTTTGAATCAGTTTAATATTCAGGAAATCAAGAAAATGCTGCACAACACGTTTTTGATATTTTACAAGTACAATTGCAAAACTACTCAATTATGCTGTTATTTTTGGATGGCAAGAGTAAAGTGGTTTTCAATATTTACAGAAAAATATGCGTGACATTTCATCCAGTTATGAGAATAAATAAGCCTTACCAATGCAAGAGATGAAGCCAGATACTTTTGCCCTGAACTGTGAGAAGGTCACATCCAAAACTGGTTTGTTGGTGACTGTGACAAGCTGTGCTTCTGGCGATAAGTACAGACCAGCTTTTAATTCTTGAGGTGTGAGAACAACCTAGAAAGAAAAGAATCTTTAAAATGTAATTACTTGAAAAAAAAGTTTACTTTCCAGTGATTTTCAAATACGTTATTAAGAAATATTGCAGATTTTTCAACTCCTTTTTGATAACACTGATCAATAAAATTACCCCCCCCCATCAAAGTTGCAATACAACTTTTTTTTTGACCAATTTTCAACACAGACTATGAATTTCAAGCTTGTTTCTCTCAAACAAGTCTCATTTGTCTTGCTAATGACACATTCTGTTTCCAATTCTACTGTATATGAGACAATATAGCCGCAGGTTAAATGAAAATAAGATTTGTATCAGTGAAAACTTTTCAACACAGGAAACCAAAATCATGATGAATAAGATATATAAATTAGATACCTAAGCAGAAGGATAAGCTAGAAATGTTGAGCTTTGGACCCTCATTAGTACTTCTATAGGGTTTATATGCTTTACAGTTTTAATCTCATCATGAAAAGTAGACGTGATTTTGGTTTATATTTGTCTACAGTTTGGAGGGTACGTACAAAATTCGTATTACATGCCTTTGTTAAGACTGCAGGGGTATTACATGCCTTTGTTAAGACTGCAGCGGTATATTTGTCTACAGTTTGGAAGGTACGTACAAAATTCGTATTACATGCCTTTTTTAAGATTGCAGGGGTATATTTGACTACAGTTTGGAAGGTACGTACAAAATTCGTATTACATGCCTTTTTTAAGACTGCAGGGGTATATTTGTCTACAGTTTGGAAGGTACGTACAAAATTCATATTACATGCCTTTGTTAAGACTGCAGCGGTATATTTGTCTACAGTTTGGAAGGTACGTACAAAATTCGTATTACATGCCTTTTTTAAGACTGCAGGGGTATATTTGTCTACAGTTTGGAAGGTACGTACAAAATTCGTATTACATGCCTTTTTTAAGACTGCAGGGGTATATTTGTCTACAGTTTGGAAGGTACGTACAAAATTCGTATTACATGCCTTTGTTAAGACTGCAGGGGTATTCAAACGCATACACAGCATTTCATGTATTGGGTGGGGAGGACTAAGGCAAATTAAACTTGAAGCCACTACTTAATCACTCATTTGTAATTTTTTGGCCCTTACTGTTACTAATGACTATTCAATGGTACAAGAGTGCGAATCAATTTTTCCAGGAATTTACATGCTTTCAACTGAGAGTCAACTATTTACAGTTGACAGGTATCCCCCCCCTTCAGTATCACTTTTCAAAAGTTTGCTTAACACCACTTTTACAAAACACCTATATTGGTATGCTTGGATTGTGTAATGGTTACCATATCTGCCACACACGCAGAAGGTTGTGGGTTTGATCTCCAGGACGGGCGAAGAACATGAAGAACTCTTCATTGCAGAGGGAAATTTGTCCCTTCAGCAGTTAATTGAGTATACAAATATAAATTCAAGTACTGCTTAGTAAAATCAACTAGAACAAATAAATATAAGAAGCAATAAAGTAATATATAAAAACATATCCCTTAAAAAGAAAAAAAAGAAAAAAAAAAGAAATCAATTCATCCTGAGCCAAAGGCCTATACTTCCACAAAACATCATTGAAATTAATCACTGTATGATAGGGTCGGACTATTTTCCTCATTTATTCATAACATTTTGGCTGTGTACCCTACGGCCTTCATTGAGTTTCTTGATCTAGAAGGTGGAATCACTTCCTAGAACACATGCTTGTGTTGGACCAAACACGTCACATCCGTTTTTATACATATATATGTATTCTTCATATTGGTGTAAAGGTGTCAAATTCCATGTTGCTTCTCCTTGATTATGGGAGTAACGTGTCCAGTCCAATACATGCATGCATCCCATATTTTAGAACCAACAACACCAGACAAAGGACCAAAGATACACGACTGAAATATTGATGGTGAACAAATTTACACCTGGACAAGGGAAAGAGTCTGACCATATCATACACAATGATTAATACATCCTGTCTAACTAAATTCAAACAAGAATTATTATTGAAATTCACTGAAAACTTTTGGATATATTGTCTGAACAGACAAATATGAGCAAATACGTATACCTCAACAAAATTAGTTGGCAGAGATGAGCAAAGACAAACATCCCAGTCATCTAATAAGAAGAAGGAATTATAAAAAATCTTTTAATGTTAAAAAACGTACCTGGAAAACATATTTCCCAGGCTTAAAGGCAGAACAGAATTCTCCTTGCATGTCTGTATCGAGAACCATCACTTTCACAGTATGTCCCTCAGTGAATACGTTGACTTTTCTTTGGAAAGCTGTTCGGTCTAGACCTTTGGGGACTTCATCTATTGTTACTTTTCCACATACACTGAATCTAAGAAACAAAAAAATCAAATGACAAAAACATAAGGATTTAGTTGTTAAAAAATTAAATGAACAAATTAGATTATTCAAAATATATCTTCAACCTATTATTGTTTAAGTTTATTGACACAATTAAGGGTGTTTGAATTTTGGTTGGGCAGTCAAGTTCAGTCATAAATGGACACACAAGATATAGGCTTCCAAAGTTATCAAGTGCACAGAATCTCAGCACCCTCGAAAAAGAATAGAGAGAGCCAAAAGTTGAGAAAAAACAAATTGCCCATGTTGGGTCTTTGTCACTAGGAATGCATAGTAACTTCCAATTTCTAGTTGAAACTGTCAACAAAGGTTTCTTCAGTTTCAAAGTTGATCTGGCTGGCTATCTATGAATGTATCAAACACACAGGCCACACTAGAGGGCTGAAAATTCAAACATTTACTTATAAAGACTAGAAAAAAAATTTTGTTTTGTTTTTAAAAATCTCCCCTTAAATAGGCTTTTCGAGCAATTTGTAGTGTAATTGTATGCTAAATTAGTCCCTTAGTTTGTGTCCAGAAGCATAAACTCTCATTTGGGGATCACTGCCCAATAAAAAGCGAGAGAAGTAACATTCATTGATCATCCCTTTTTCCAATTTTTTAATTGATCACTCCTGGAATGGCACACTGCTAAAGGATATTGGTCACATGATGGTTTCTTTTCAGTGACTAACCAGGCTCGTTTCTTATTTTCATTTGATACCATGTAGAATTGCTGCCAAAAGACTTTGGTACCATGACAGTTTCTATTGAATGACTAACCGTTAATTTTTTTCTTTTAATTAAAAAAGTGAATCAATAGTTGCTAATTGAACTCACCTGGATGCTACAATATCAGGTAACTGTGGGGTGTTTGGAGTTATTTTGAGAGAGACTTCTTCAAAAAAGATTTTGTCAGATTCCACCTGAATATTGTATTTTCCAGTCTTCATATTCTCAAGATGGTAGGAACCATCCGAGTCAGATATTGCCATCTGTTTGTCACCAACAAAAATTTTGGCACCAGCAATGCCATGACCCTGAAAGGAAAGAAAAAAAAATTTATAACTTGACATTAAATTAAGTAAAATAAAACACTCATGCATCGACTTGCATCCAGGTAACATTCTAGTTTTCAAGGCGTTAGTTGACTATTATAGGGTGAAGTGAAATACACGCACTGCACAACAAAAGATACCATGACACATACATATTGACCTAAACCCCGATATTATACACACAACTTCCTTGCTTTTCAAAAGAGAGAGGAACAAATGTAATCCATTACGTTTGTTTCACCAAGTCATTAAGTCAACCCAGCAAGGTGTCAGCTCTTTTACTTTCTCACCTTCCCAGCCAAGAGAACTTGAAACAAACATAACGTATACACTGAATTATCTTCATCAACCAGAAAATAACATGATGGAAATATTCATCATAAGTAGTTGAGCCTTAGAACAGCAACGACTGAGATTCACATTATCTTGCTGTTATTGGGTTTTAAGCTCTTATGTGGATGTGTCTTTGATAGGACTTATGTCGGTCAAACATGGATGTACTTAAAATATCAAAACGTCTTTGCTACATCATGTAAAAAAACAGCTTAAGCAGGAGAGAAGAATAAAAGGAAAGAAAAAGAAAAAGAATTTTTAGAATTATAGACATCAGCCAGAATATGATCAAGTGTTTTTGTATTTTCTAATACACGAATGGGCTTTTTTTTTTTATAGATAAAAAACATACAAATAGAAGAAACAGAATTCATTTCAACTCAGACAAAAACCATTATGATTAATTTTTGACTACTATTAGAAACCATCAATTAAAACTGTCAACATCATCATAGGTTTCTTCAGTTTTTAAGTTAGGCTAACTGGCTGGCTATGTACATATCATAGTAAAGGGAACACCGATGGAGCTAGAGGGTTGAAAGTTTTAATATTTCCTCCTCATTAGGTCGAGAGAAAATCTTTGTTTTTTCAAAATTCCTTCACCAAAATAAGGTCTAATGGGGGTTTTGATACGCAGTGTAATTTTATGCTAGTTAGTGCCCAGCAGTATTCACATTTTTTTCGAAAATTCAGATTTTTGTAGTGATCAACGCCCAACAAAAGGCGAGAGAAATAACTTATTAATCACCACTTTCTCATGTGGTGCAAAGGAAAAAAAAAAAAGAAGGTATCAAACAGAGAATTGAAATGTTAGCCACAATTTTAGTAAATATTCTATCTTACCAACACTCAAAGACTATTTCCTTATGGATAATACATATTACATCTGAAGAAGGCTGTAGAATGAATCGGCCAAAATGTTGTGTCAACATAAAAAAAGGGAAGAAGAAATTAGAATGCCCAAATATGGTAGAGCTTTGCTTTACTCACTTGCTCTCTTTCTGTTTGCTTTAGCATGACAGAAACAAATAGACAAAAAAGTGACATGGGTTTTCAGATAATAAAACCTCACCTTCACTGAATCAACAACGAGCCCACTCACTGAAAAACCTGCCACCTGGAATTCTTTCTGAAATTAAAAAAGAAAAAAATATCAACATAAATACAAAAAAGCAATGGAACACTTAAGTAAAACTATGTAGACAACAAAGAAAGATGGTTGAAAACAATGTCAGTATATGGGGGGGGGGGTGAAATCTACTCGGCTTTCTCATTGAGGGCAAGGTGGGTTTGAAAGTTAGAACCTTACAATCAATAAATAATAATGGTACAGTACAATTTTTTTTATGTAACCCTAACTTAATGTTCCCATGAAGAAAGACTGTATTATTATTAGCAGGTGCTTAATTCATTGTATCACCCCTAACTCAGGTCAGGTCTCACCATCAACAGTCATCTGGATCATACGTTGTGTTGTACCTGCTTACACTACAAATGGCAAGTGGAATGGCTATCATGTAACAGGGTTGCCACTAAGATATAATCCGAATATACTCTCCTGACATGCCACCCCCCAATATATATGAAGACACAATGTTTTATGATAATAAAATACATTTCAGGAGAACTCACTAAAAGTCTCTTTACGTCTAAGAAATTGACGGTTGACGTTAAGCCTGATGGAAAAATGTTTACTATTTATTACTGTACAAGTTCCATTGAATATGATAGACAAGAAATATCTTTTTGAAAAATTTACCAAGATTTTTTCCCTGATCCAGCACTTTTGACTGCTCTTCAAGACGTTATTAAGATCTTTCAAATTATTCTTATTTTCAAAAATTTCTATAATCCACCCATTACAAATTTTAGCAAAATTATTGTACATATCCATTTAAGTTGTTTAAGATATAATTGTCGGACAGTTTTTTCACATCTCTGAAATTGCACCAAGCTCTTCTCATCAGGCACGATTTTCAACCTAATGAAGCTATTCCCCATGTATAAATTAACCTCAAATATATTCTCTGTGGTGGAGCCAATAAAACAGTCAGATTTTTTGGGAAAAAATTCAATTCTTCTTTCATAATTCATTGAAAAGCTAGTCAAAAACAAAAAAAGCTTGAACAAGTGAGTAAAATATTGAATATAAGAAAAACCCTTACAGGTAAATTGATGGAGTTGTGTTCAACCTGGAAGGTAATTTTTTCAGGAACAACATCAAAAGTAATATGTTCACCTTTGTAAAAAGGAACCTGCAAGAAAACAATAACAAAACTAAAATAGAAGCCAAATATCAGTTTTCAATGGTATATGAGATGTAAAAAAAAAAGAAATCCTCTCTTTTAACTCAAAAATTAATGAGAAACAGATTGAATGTCATTAACAAGGGAAAAATTGATAAAAATTATCTCCCTTCCACGATTTGGAGAATTTTTCAAATGTTTACAAGCAGTCTGAGAATTTAAGAGTCAAATGGGAAACATTCAAGAAATACTAAGTTAAATGGTAGTAATGGCAAAATATTGGCTGATCTAGGACTCCATTTTCATGAAGAGTTAGCAAAGTGATTTCTTTGTAAGGCCAAATCATCAAGGAAAAAGTATCAGGCCACAAAGTATGTGATCCTGAGCCAAGAGGAAATGATTTGGCTATATTTCTTTGTAAGAAAACAAATCTTGGATCTTAACACTGAACTCTTTAGATAAACCCTTTAAGAAATGAAATTGGGTGTCATTAGCCACATAAAAATGACTCCTAGTTGACCCCACCTATATTCTATGATCAACATCAAGACCCTAACAGCTATTCGTTCAAATAGAAGGACAATTTTGAATTTGACATTTTACAATATCAACCATTCATGACTTGGAGCCGCAAAAGTGCCGCAGGATATTTGGAAGTTCAAATAATTCCTGGGAATTTCAATCCATGGTTCTAGTGTAGGGTCACAATGATAAGAAGAAAAATCCAACAGGCACATCATGATTCATCATCCATTTAGCTTTGAATTACAACATTTAATCCCCAGATGACGCTTGATCTAGAGACAAGCTTTATATTATGAATTGGCAACCATTTACAGTACAAAGTGGTTGCATATAATTAACCACCAATTCTCCACAGCCTCATTTAAGATTGAATCTACTGAATAGTGGTGTGCAATCAAGTCATGGAGTTAAAAGTGTTGAAATGAAAAGAATAAGTTCATTAAATACGAGTTAACAATATAAATAGAAGTTTATTTAAATCAACTGTTTTTTCATTTTGGAATCCTGTGAAAAAATCCTTTTACACTAAGGGCGCCATGATTTAAAAAAGTCTGGGAACCACTGAATTATAGTATAATAAGAAAGGGTCACAAGATATTGTGCATGTGTGTATATATCATGGCAAACAAAGAATTAGGAGGGATTTCTACATAAATTACAGGCCCCTAGGCAGACTCACA
Source organism: Thysanoteuthis rhombus (assembly GCA_963457665.1). Lineage (NCBI taxonomy): Eukaryota > Metazoa > Mollusca > Cephalopoda > Oegopsida > Thysanoteuthidae > Thysanoteuthis > Thysanoteuthis major. Next base: position 68,907,246 of record OY735207.1, read on the forward strand.
CAGCAGGTCATGCTAATAAAGTCTTAAAGATAAGTTGTGATTGAAGATACCCACCAAATGGTATTCGCCTGGTGGTAGGGAAGGGAAAGTGAAGGTACCATCTTCTTGAGACGACACATGGCAGATTGAAGCATCAACAGTTTTCAATCCTTTCACTGGGGAAGTATCACACAATGTAATATCCTGTAAAACCAAAAAAAACAAGAATTGAGAAGCATTCAACATCGATTGAACAAAGTTTAATATAAGCTACAGGATTTATTGAGTAATTTTGAAAGAAAATGTAGCTGAAAGCTGACTGATCAGAATAAAAGAATTTGAAAATGCAGAGTACAATAAGATGTGTGTGTGTGTGTGTGTGTGTGTAAATACAAATATATAAATAATCATAATTACCAAAAAATCTAAGAAACAGATTGTAAATGTGTTTTGTAGTTTTCCCCAATTATCAAGAGCAATAAAATATATTTTGTTTGAGACTAATCATGTTAATAATTTTAATTTAAATACAATATTTCACTTAACCCAGTCAGGATATTCAAAATTCAATAGCTGTCGAAATAGTTGAAAGATTCAAACATCAGTATGTTATAAGCAAAATCCTTTTATAGAAATTCAAAAATACAGATTCATTTATGAATTAGGTTAATGTTCTTTTTTCGTTTTTTGGAGGTTTTTTTTTTACAGGAAAAATTCAAGTTTCAATTTTGAGATTTCAATCTGGAAAATGGTGAGTTTTTTAGCTTAAAAAATATTTACCAAGTGTTGACTTAATCAATGATGAAATCATTCGAGAATTTGTCTTTAAGCATCTAAAAACTAATTGATAGATATTAAATTTACAATGGAAATTAAGCGAACATAATTTCTCAGGAATAAAAGCAGTGGGGTTGAATTTTACTAATTTAACACTTATTAGAAAAAGAGCTCAATATAAAGGATAAATATTTGAATAAAGATATATATATATATATATATATATATACTTGTACTACTCGGAGCCCAGTTTGGTACCCATTGACTAAGGATAAGTGTAGAGACTAGTGTGTGTGTGTACATATATATATATATATATATATATATATATACACACACACACACACAAAATTGTCCACACACTTTAATAGCAGTCATGGTTATTAACTGATAGTCAATCAAAACTAATTTAAAAAATCTATCTACATAATGAATTGTGAGACTTTCTGTTTCTATCTACAACAACAGACTCTCCCACTTAAAAGCAACAAATTTTGATGATGAAAATATCTCATATCTACCAAAACAATGAACTCTTCCACTGAACCAAATTTAGTAATTTCTTTTCTAAAAGAAAATCTCATAGAAATTCAAATATATCTGAATTTTTCCAAGCAGAATAACTAGTTTTATAATAAAGTTCAGAAAGATTAAAATGAAAACAGATGTCCAGAAAAAAAAAAAAATGTTACAAATTTCGGAAATGATAAACTTCATAGATTTTTTGCACACATTTTTTCTCAAAGAGAATCATCATAGAATTACAAAATAGATCTTAGTTATTTTTCAAGAAATACTTCAACTTTCAAGTGCATAAATGAGATGTGTGTACATTTTTGAATAGATGTACCCTGTACACACACACATACATATACATATATCTTCAGTGCAAACACTTTCAAACTTTGGAAACAAATGCTTCACAATGCAATCTTTAAATCATTTAACATCTTAAAATTTTTTTTAAAAAGTTCCTTTCATTTGATTCTTACCTGAGGTTTGACAGTATCAGAATAGAGTAGAAAATGAACACCTTTAATTGGTTCACCTTCACTGAAGACACGGCCCTGGAAAAAAAATTAGGAATAAAGTCAATACCAAGCTTACAAATGTATGCAATGTAGGACCCCAACCCGAATACAAGCATTATAAAACGGGACAATAGTATAACTATTGTATTTTGGTTCATTCAGACCAATCGTCAAACGCCAGTTCTAACCTGGAATTGACTTTGATATTTCTATCAAAGACACAATGCTCACCAAATTTAGGGGTGTAAAAGTTGACAATCCCCTACCATGATTTGAAAACACATCCAATTGATGGATAGTTGTCTCTTTCCGATTGAGCTAGATTGATAAGTCTTACATTTCTACCAAAATTTAAGCCAGAAATATACAAAAGCTCATTTCATTCTAATGAATAGATACATCTATAAAATAAACATTTCTCTACCATAGTTTGATATCGAAAACACCGGATCGGTAACAGGCACTCTTACCAACTGAGCCAAACTGACAAGTCTTACAGACTTACAAAGTTTATCTCACAAATATGCAGGGACTTAATTCATTCTAATGAATAGATACATTTATATGAAAAAAATATATATTTCTGTATTGTTTTATTATTTATATATACAATAAACTTGCAGTTATCATCTTTAGTTGGGATAGAAGTAGGAGCAGAGTTTGACCCTGCAGCATCCAGGCTTATTTCTCATGTTCATTGTTTGTTTGTTTGTTTTATGAGAGCCCCTAAAGAAGGGGTTCAAACTTCCAAAAAGATGACCCTCAAAAATGCCAGTGCCAATGAAATTCACCAAGTTCACTGGACAGTCATGGATTCAAATGCATAGTGGAAGACAGTACCAGTACAGACATTTGATATGACGTCTATGGGAGGAGAAAGTTCATGCACCCATCAGAGATTGAAAAACACAAATAAATATTTCAGTATCAATGCTTTTAGTGTACACAAAAAACAAACAAAAAAAAAAAAAACTTTCAACAAAATCTATTTTTCTGATGATTTTCAACAACTTTCTATATAAATTTTTTTATAACTTTAGAACAATAAGGCAACTAAATGGGACAAAATAGCGCTATTAACACCAGCAGTCATCCACGTACTTCCAGTGAACACTGACACAGCAACAGCCCGTTTGTGCCTATGTGTTCACAATATCCCCTTCTGTTTGCTTAAGTGTGACAGAAAACCAACAAACACACAAAAATTGACAAGAGCTTTTAGAGATTTTTGTTCCATCTACCGAACACCCAGTAAGGATCGATCTCACTGCGAAAGGTTCTGCATTAAACTACATTGATTGAGATAAATATAAATTACTTACACTGACATCATACCCAGCTACAATAATGTCATTAGCAACAACTCCATTGTCCAGGGTTACAGTTACAGTGGCCATAGGCTGGAAAGCAAAATAGAAAACAGGGTCAAAGATTGATAAACAAAGAAATAATCTTCTACAATTATTCTGCTGTAGTATGACTACTTTGGGAACACTTTAACAAAGGGAAAGGTTAGGTAGTTGAATAGGAGGATACGAAGACAGAGAGTTTGCAAAAAAAGAAAATTAGGTAGTTTCAAAAGAGAACAGAGAGAAGTGGACCAGGCAGACGTCTAAAGTTTTCTGGGCAGAGAAAGGAGAAGAGAAGGAGGAAGGGGTAGAGAAAGAGAATTGGAGGAGTAGGGGGATATGACAGAGAATAAAAAGGTGGGGGAGGAGAGAAAGAGAATTTAAGGAGACAGCAAAGAAAAGGAGAGGTGGGAGGAGGGAAAGTGAAAGAGAGAGTGAGTTAGGAAAGAAATCTTTTTCACTTTGTATCAACTTTGGAGGACATCTCATCGATATTTAACAAGTTGAATATCAAATTACCTTTTTGTTATGAAGTTGAATATTTTGTTTTTACTTTAATAATTTTAATTACCCCCACAAAAATTTCTCAAGATTCAAACACTTCAGAAAAAATACAGGTTGAAAAGAAATCATAATTTTCATGGTTCTCTATAGACTTCCAGCAATCTCGAAGTTTTCAAAATAACAGAAATTTCACGGGTACTGCTATTTTTTATTCATTTTATCTATCTAAAGGTGCCATACATGTTAGCAGAGGTGCAGAATGTTGTAGCAGTTACTGGCATGGAAAACTGGATCAGCAAGTTGGAGTTGTGGCCAAGGTTGTTAACCTTCGCTTTGCAGTAATGCCCTTGGGAGAGGCATGAATCCACCCCTTCCCCCAGCTATGGATAAATAGCAGGACACTTGGACCTTTTAAGCCTAGTATGACAGTCTGTCTAAGAGAAGGTGGCACTGACAGAAAACTGAAAAAACCTACAACTTGGAAGTCACTCTAGCTGGTTGAGCATCGAGCTAGCACCCTGGCCCTATAAAAACTTAAAATTGCTACAGAAACAATGAATATATTTCCAATAAATAAATCTCATATCAGTCCAGGTAGAAACAAACATTGCCTTATATGTATGGGTGTTAGTACAAAGACTGAAATTCAGTGTTGCCAACTCAAAATATTTTTGCACAAGTTTGACTGCCAAAAAGCACTAATGAATCTTTGAAATAACCGAAAAAAACAACAACAAAAATGGCCAAAAATCGATCTTAAGAACTCATATTTTATTTGTCAAAGTTGTTGATTTGACATCCATGTATATCCTATTCATATCGATTGGGAAAATGACTTTGCCATTTGCAGGATTGCATTGATCAACATTTCAAAGAAAAAACATTCTTACCTGTTCAAACTTCCAGGTGTCATGGGAAGCCTTAATGACATAATCCCCAGGCATGACTTTCTTGAAAGAATAACTAGAAAGTAAAAGAAAGGCATTAGTGAATATTCAACTTTCTTTTATTATTTAGATAATTTCACTTTTTGCAATTTATATTAAAACTAGCATAGTATCTATGAATATTATCTATGGATAGACCATCTTAGAATATTTCTATTTTTAAACATTGTTTTAAAATTACATTATGTACACACACACATATATCTATAAAATACCTTATATGAAATAAACTACATGCATGATATAAGCTATACATTTGAACCATAGCTGAAAGGAGGTGTTGTTTGATCAACTCTGCTAGGGTGCCATGTTGATATAACTCTTTTGTTTTAAAAATCCCCAAAACAGTCACATGGTAAATAACTGATGATCCCAATAGGAGAAAGAACACAGAAAAAAAAACTAGATGATTGCATTGATAGATATTAGGAAATAAGTGACTGAAGTGACACTAAAACATTCTTAAAAAGCTTTTTAATGGTTAATGTTTCAAGCTGTAAAGCTTCCCAGATATATATATATATATATATATATATATATATATATATATATATATATATTATATATATATATATATATATATATATATTATATATATATATATATATATATATTCTTTTGGGGATGTTGATGTTTAAAATATCATTGCCAATAATGAAATATAAAACTTTCATATAACTCTTTTGAACAATATTTTAACTCAGTTGATGCCTAAAAGAAAGAAAATTTATAAATGAAATCCAAACGAAAGCCAATCGGAGCTTTTACCCGCTACACTTACACACAAACACAAAGCTTCAGCAGTCAGTCACATACATTTTACTCTTTTATCAGCTTTAAAGAGAGTAAAATTTATATCTCCACATAACTGAACAGACATACATACAAACCAACTAATTTTGTGACATTGCTATTTATATGTATAGATAAAGCAGAGCTCACAATTTTTCAAGAATCAATAGAAAAAAAAGCACAAAACCTCACTCCAATACTTATTAACTTGCTCTTACCAATGAGAAATTATTTAGATACTGCCGACATTTTTCGAAACATGAGGAAACTAGTCATAATAGCTACATTATTGGTTTTAAGATAAACTAGTTGTTCATGTAATTTTTTTTTGTTCGAAAGATATCAAAGAATTTCAATATTTTTCTCACTCTTGCTTATATTAATAATGTAAATCATGAGATTTTAAAAAAATATGTAAACAGTGTCTGCTAGAGATTGATAATTAGCATGCCAGTCTTGGAAGATTTTTTCATGGGTCTTTTTGCAAGTGGATGCAAGCCATCGGAAATTTGGACAGACCTTTCCAAGATTTGTCAATCATTTCACGGATTGTGAATGTTATACTTACTCTTCATTTTCAACAGATGTTGTTGTCTGCAACACTTCATTACTACCAGCAGCCATCAGTGACAACAGCACTCCACCAGGTCCCTTCTTTTGCCCTTTACTCACAACCTGAAAGGAAAAATAATGATAAGACACAGGAATACTACAGAGGTTGTTCTCAAACTGGGGTACACAAACACCTATGAGTACACAAGAGAAATTATCTGGGTATGTGAAGTTTGGAAAAACACTGGTATTTTGAAGTAATTGCAACAATGGCAAGACTGAAAATGATGTTCAAGAGTGTCTCCCTGAAACTGTGATTAGAATCAAGTTACTTGTCAGAAAGAACCAAGCTGATCAATCTCATTAAAAATGCAACATTAAATCAAATGAGATCTCTCAGCAAATACTATATGTCTGTTGTCCGTTCTATGGTATCCATACATCATACACAATATTCTCCACAAGGGATACGCTAACACTGCCAAAAAACAAGAAGGTGTACACAGGAAGAAAAAGTTTGAGAACCCGTGTTATAGAAATCTCATAATCAAATTTCATACTGAAAGAAACAGTTGATTCACTAATTGCAACACTACCTCCCCCTTATTTTCATATCATAATGTTTCAGTCTATACAAGTGATTCTTAAACAGTAAGCACTTGGCTTTTAGGGGAGGGATTTTAGCCAGGGAAGGAATGTATAATGGAGTAGAAAATTACTGGATGAACCTCCAAAATGGTGATGGAACAGAGGGAACCTGGGACCTCAAGGGGAGAAATGTGACCTACGACTCTACTATTAGTAACATCAAAAGTGAGCACATTAATTCCCTTTTCCTCGTTATGAATTTATTCATTTTTAGTTTTTAAACATTGTTTAAAAAAAAAAAAGAAAATAGATAAATAAATTTAAGAAAAATAATAATGATAATAAATAAATATATTCTGGCCTTGATTTTTAGAACATTTTCATAATTCTAATCCTGTTTTCTGAACATTTAAAAAAAAATATTCTAAAATTTAAGCCCCTAGCAATATTCAAAAACACCAAGAAAAAAATCAATTTTTCAATCACACAAATTTGTTAAAAATAAAAAACAACAGTTCTTACCGCTCCTTGAATAGAGAATCCTTTGAACTGGAAGTTGATGTCTTCCCCCAGGCTGCACTTGTCTGTGCTGCCATCAACATGCAATCGAACTAATTCTGGTTCTGGAGACAAAAGGAAAAAAGAATAATTGAGTGGATTAAGAAGAACTGGACAATAAACCATAGCTTTAAACCATTTTTTACCCTCATATTGCTCACTGCCTCAGGACCCACAAGTACATTACATGTCTCATGGTATATCACCACAGTTGCAAATGTACATTCATTCCAATGTTCTAAATAAGGCAATATAAATAGTTACAACAATGCATTAGACTCAGATTCTGCTGTGTGGCACTGAGCACAGGATGGGCTTATTTTCTTGGGTTGTACATGTCTATCATCTTTCTCTGTTTATACCCTCATTGAGGGTATTATGGGATTAGGTACACATGGACAAAAGTTAGTAAGACCCACGTCTGGCTTGCTAGGTCTGTTGAAGCTCTGTTCTGCTTACAGCCCCTGGTATTCCTAAATGGTATTGACCAAGCTCTATGTTGCTCAATTTTGGTAAGTTTACAAGAACCAGAGTAACCAACATGATTTGGCCATAACCCCTTAACTTCAGAGAAAGGTTCCTCAATCCTAGTCATTGTGCTGAGTGCTTAGCAGAGAGGCATTGAGTACCATTTTCAAAGGCTTTGGTATAGTTTGGTAGTGGATTGATCTGCAGCCTACTGAACCAAGTGTGAGCTCTCTACCACTGGGCCACGGTATTCTTAGGCTATATGTTGCATTATCCAAAGTAGCAGTGAATGTGTTAAAAGCCGTTTCCTTTGATTTTATCTTTGCCATGTTTTCTATCAAGGTATGAATCTTACAGATGGGTGCCCTTGCTGACACAAAAAATATTTTTTTCTCAAAAACAAAATGTCTAAATACCCTCATTTTCAAGTGAAAATGATACTCACAACCCAATTTCATTGCAATTCAATTAATATCAGTTTCATCAGTTCAATTTATTAAAACTTGTTTTCTTTCTTGGGACAGACATTTTAGGGAGTCACTCCAGTCAAAGAAGATTTTTATCTGAAATTTTTAATTAATTAATATTACAAGAGTAATTTCCCCTGACTATTTTTTTTTTGTTTTTACAAATGCATAAAAATCTGGGTTTATCCTCGTTGAACATAAACAAGAAAATGCAGTGCAACAGAATGTTTACTTAATAAAAAGTGACTCCATTAAAAAAAAAAAAGGGAATTTATAAGAGAGAAAGATTACTATGTATTTAGCATCTAATAGTAATCTCCCTTGACAAATGTTACACACCAAAAATAAGGGTTACATGTAGCTTATTATGTCCAAGAAGAAGGTTCCTGTTTGTGCAGATTCACTTACCAAAGCTCCAACCAGGCGGAGGTTCAACTTGCAAGACAAAATCTCCTTTGTCATAAAGAGGAATAAGATAGTAACCATTATTCGGGGCACAGTCTGTCTGATATTTAATGCTACCTTGAACAGTATACAGCTTCATCTGAAAATAAAAATAATTAATTATTAGCAGGCTTCAATCAATTTCTAGATAACTTTGTCAGGTCAACATTCTCCTGGTTTACAAAAATTAGGTGGGCTGGTGCTCTCTGTGGGCCTTGAACGTATCCTAAAATTTCTTCTCATTTCATATATTCATGACCCATTGAGCTGTTGATGCCTTTTAGCTAGTCTTTTGTGTCCTGATTTATTTAATTTTTGCTAACATAAGCATTGCCTTTTGGACATTAATTTGAAGAGGTAAAGGTGTCTTCCTATAACAACTTACTTTCCATAGAGAGCACAATCTTCACACTGAAGCTCATTTTTCTAAGAACAATTAATTAACTGCTACTAAACTGACTGTATATAAATGAATAAATATGAACACTTTATACAGATTTTTATATTACTTTTTTGTTACAGAATAAATATTCAAAATTTATAGACTTCAAGGGAAAATTCCTACAAGCAAGATATGATGTAATATACATGTAGGCCATAGGCAAAACTAGAAAAATAAAAAATGGGCCATTACAAAAAAAGTTGAAGATCCCTGCCATAGAGCTAAGTAAGCTACTATAAGACAAATGGTTTACAGAGGTTCTTGGAGGATTGCCACTCAGTTCCAGTAGATGACCCCCTAGTCATAATACCAGCGCTTTGGATGCTGTGTAAGATTTGCTTACTTTGTTTTTCAAATTAAAAGTCCATCAGTATATACAGTAATACTGTAAGACTAATAGCTCATCCAAGAATTTTTTGCTGAAAAAAACGTTATTATTTCAATTTTTTTCAACTATTTTTTCCTTTCATCTTGATAGTTGCTTTTTATCACAACTTTTTGTTCAGGCTGATTACCCTGCGGCTTTGAGTAAATAGCATTGATTGGAAAAAAAAAAAAAAAAAGAAGCCTTGAAGATGAAGATGGAAAGTAGTCAAACAATTTTTAAATAAGAAAAACAGCAGAAAAATGTGAAAAATAGTCCTAATTTTTATCTCAATTAAAGAAGAACCTTGCTATAATGAATATTGACAATCAAACTCATGGATGCATCCAAACTGATTTGAACAAAATTCAATGAATGTGGCAAACATGTTGACCACGCCTGGTGGGCGGTATATCAACTTTACACTATATACTGATATATTCTCAAACACAGTATGAAAATTGAGCTATACCATTCACAGCAATGTAGCCACAATGGTACAAATCTAACTCCTATTTTCTGTAACCTGTCTATCCCCTTACCGAACTGTCCACACAATCCCATCACCACTCTCCCACTGTATATACATTGCCAAACCTACCCTTCTCTCCTTCACAGTTCCATCGATTGTCTACCTCATTAAGAAAACATTTTTTGTTCTATTTACATTTCTAGTTTCTAATAGAGTATTCTGTATTCTTGTTATAGTTTTTTTTTTTAAATCAGCATTCTCAGAGATATAAATGCTTTCTATTTATTTTAATTTTGATTAATTTGTTTTAATAAAAGTTTTGTAAAATCTCACATGGCTTTTCATAAAATATAATACATCAGTATTCAGCCTGACAATACCTGGACATGAATCTTTATCCCTATCATCCAGCCCTAATATGGACTGTAACAAACTCTCCTTATTCACTGGACCATAACAAACTTTCTTCCAAAAACTGAACAAAGTTCGATAAAATAAGAGATCCAATCAACAAATAGAACTTGAAATAATATAAGTCAATTGCCAGAAGGAGTAAGGTCAGAATAGAACAAGAGGTAAGCAAACTGTCTTCAGATTCACCAGAAAATGTAAATTAAGGTCAAAAATAGAACAAGGGGCAACTTAACTGTGTTTGCATTAACCAAACAATGATTGTTAAATGTGGCAAATCATTGAATAAGGAGCAACCATATGATATATAAGTATCTTTTGGCTTCAACCACAACCCTTTCCGCTTATTAGTTTCTTATAGCCAGGGTTTAGCCCACCAAAAAAGAAAAAAATTATTGCTTTCGGCAACAATGTCCATTTGGTTGAAATGGAACAAATCAATAATGACCATGAAGATAGGAAAAAGGAAAATTCAGATAGTCTGCCTGATGAATTAGACAGGTGTATACATAGACATCCACTGACACTTTTTCGGGGAGGGTGGGAAGAGATCTAGATGCCAATCATCAGGTAAGGGTCTAAGAAGTGCTCAACCTGTAACTCATCCTAAGCTGTCACTGTTCATAGTGAGCCCTTGATAGGTTCCAACTTCCAAACTGCCTTGCCCTCTGTGAGAAGGCCAGATTGGGGGAAGGGGTAACTTACTACCTTCATTTGATCTTATGTTGTGCTCGTACTAAGCTAAACCTTGTAAATAATAACTACCAAAACTGATTTCTTCATTTTAGTGTTTGTTTATGTTTGTAAACTGAAATGCAGATACACATCAATGAAACCCCGTTTCACTTCCACTGTCAATACATACCCACCTAAAAAGAAAAAAAAAAAAAAAAAAAAAAAATCAAAATTTCGATTAGCATTAATCTCAAATGGATTTAAGTAGATTAGTAGCCCTGATCTTAATCTGAGTTTTAGGACCGGTCTTATATTAACAGAAATATTTGAGGATTTAGCCATTGATTTTCTCCTTTTTATTCAACATTCATCAAACTCAGAAATCGACAAACCTTTTTAGAGGTGGGCCGGATTAGAAATCGTTTAGCCTTTATGGCCAAGGCGAATAGAAAAAAATGAAACAATAATCATAAAAAAAGACGACGGAAGCAATTTGTTTTTTAATTACTTTCATGTTTTTCATTGTAGAAGTATATACCATGAACTTCTATGTATATAGATCTATGAGAACTACGAAATTCTTTTTTTTGTGAGGGACAAAATTTTGTAAAATGGTTTTCGAAGTTTTATGTATTTTAACAGAGCACTAAGAAAGGAATACACAGTGTAAAAAAATTTCAGCAACATAAACCATTGATTCATTCAAGGCCACAGCAAAAATGAGGCTTTTGCTCTATTTTTCGATTTTGTCTGTCTTGGTTCACCAATCAAAGAGAGATAAGAGAAACATTTGTATGCAAAGTTACATATTCCATGGAGTCAGTGGGTCAGATGAAAGGTGGCCATGGACCAAATTCAGCCCGCAGAATGTAGTTTGCAGACCCCTGACCAAACAGATTGAGAGGTCAATTGGTCAGACAGATTTTGCTTCTATTTCTGAAATCTCTTCAACATAAACAAGCATTTTAAAAATTTTAAATCTTTATAATGAGGAAACAACAAAAAAGTATTACACAAAGGTAGCCATTTATCGCAATCACTTTGAACAGGTTCCCCACAATCATCACCATTGTTAGCCTTTTGACGTCCATCGTTGGACATAGATCTTCCCCAAGATTTGCCAGAATTCTCAATTGAGGGCATCGCGTCATAGTCAATATTTCCTTAACTTGTTTAGTTTGTCACACCACATTATCTTTTGTCCAGCCACAATTTTGCATGATATTTGGGGATGCACATTGAGAATTGTGATGTCCAGTGGTTTTCTAACATTCTTACAACAATACGACCCATTCCCATTTGAGTTTTCTTATGGTTCCTATGATATATCTGACCCCTATTTGTTTTCTTATCCAATGTGCTGTCTTGTGGCCTCTCCATGTTATGTTGAGCATGATTCTCTCCTGTGCATGTTGCATGATTCTCAGTTTGGAGGGTCAATCTTCTGATTAGGTTCAATCTTTCTGCTCCATAGGTGACTATCTGGAGGACGCATAAGTAGTATACGCTTCTTTTTAGGATTAATAGGATTAAACATTAAGGAAAGAGTTTGTTTGTTTGTTATTTAATGGGATTTATTTACATTCATTGTAATAAACAATTTTACACGATACAATTTCTGGCTCTACTGACATGTAGGCGTGAGGGTCCCCTAAACTAAACTCGACCATGTGTCACATTCACCTTCGCACGGAAGCGAATCCTGTTGATTTATTCGTGTTTGGATAAATGTCCTTTATTTCTCATGTTCCACACCTGAAACACTATAAGGTGAAGAGTAAATTGGGAGTTCACTTTTCATCTCAGAATCTTCTAGCAACAGCTGATGAACAGACCGACTTACGACAGCAATATCACGGACATGTGTCCCAGTACACTTCCACTACATGGGAACCATGTTTTCTCGTCAAGAAGTTGGGAAATTCATTTTTTTTTTTTTCCTAAATAGATGATTCAAATAAATCTAAACTTCATTTTCTGCTTCTACAAACAATCATCTAGATATTTTTTAAAACGAGTTTTGGATACTTATTTAAAAAAAAAAAAATGTTATCAACAATTTTTTTTTTCAAATACGAAAAGAATTTTATATCAAGATTCGGTCAAGAAAACGTTCGTAAAAAATGGAAAACAATTTTTTTTCCCATGTATTATGAACTGTTCCAACTGAATCTGACCTTCGTTTTTTCCGGAGATTTTTCGTTATTGAGAAAACCTAATTTGTATGAGGAAAGCGAGTGAATTGGCTCTAAAGTAGGTGATCGATTTACAACGTGCATATAGGTTAAAACTGAACCATGACTTTGTGTCCGCCTTTGCTAGACCCGATCTTCAATTTACTATGTAAATAGTACATACATTGGAAAAATATTTTTTATGCACGTTTGCTCAAAAGAATCCTGACCGTTTCATTTATTTACACAGGAGGGTGAAAAACTATTAGAAAGTTTTATTCGGGCAGAAAAGTAAATTACAAACGAAGAAGAGAATTCATGCATGGGTAGTTATGCAAAATCATCGTAGAGGAAAAATTAAAAACTTACCTCAACTAATGAAAAATTAATCTCTACATCTGATTTAACGAAACCTCCACAACCCAACACGCCCTCGCTAACAGCTGTGTGGATATGAGTGACAAATAAAACAATTCCCAAAAGTTTACACCACATTTTTGGTGAGGGGTCCATCATGATAGGGAAAAAAAATCAGATGATAATGTCTCCGTGTAAAAAGATACCGGCCAACTAGCGCCCTCTGAAATTCAAGACATTGAGTTACCTCCCCTTATATCTACCTACTTTACCAGGTCGGGCTTAGTAGGTGCGCTTAGTCTAACGGTTAATGTGGCACTGAGAATAGAATCGGCGAACCTAGAGGCGTAGCTGAAGGAGGAGGGAGGGAGCTATCTGAAAACGCCCCCCAGATCCCAAATGGTGAGGCAGGGGACAATCACGCTTATGGATGCAACTGACGAAGTAAAATAGAATTTTATTTAATCTGTGATGTCATAGTTAGAATGCTGAATTTAAAGAATAATAGATAAATTGAAAAAATAATTAAAACAAAAACAAAAGATAAGTGTATCCTTATATTTCATAAATGCTGTCACTTTTGACAGCACGGTTGAAATAGTTGTACAATATCAAGGATATATTTGTACGTCCATGAATTGCATAAATAAAAATTTGGCCATTGGGCTTGTTTTTCAACAATTAAGTGATAATACGTGTCTATTTATTTACACATTTTCCTTTTTCATCTAATCTCACTCAACGTTGGAGAGGGTCCTTCAGGGAGCCAAGCTCACACTCCCAAATCTCTAGCTCTAGTCTTTAGCTACTCCACTGGATGAACCAGGTTCAAACTCCAGCTGGGACATTTGCATTCATTTGGAAAAGGCTTGAATCAACTCCTCCCTCCAGTTGTAGGTACATAGCAAGGCAGTTGGAGCCCTTCAGCCCTGTAAGGCAGTCAATCTTGGGTGTTTCGCCTAGATCCCCTGGCCCTGTAAAAACCCACTATTGCTACTCAATGGATTGTTTGAGAAATCAAGACAAAATCATTGCCTCACATGTCATGAGACACAGGAAGCAAATTTGTACCTAGCTTTGTACAACACAAGGACCTTATTCTGAGGTGCTCATTTGCACTACCCCTATTAGCTTGATAATTTTGGAGAAAATTACTCCCAGTTCCCCACTCTCCATAAGACACTCTCAACTAACTCTTGAGATTCCATCTTCACTTTCTCCTCCCTAAAAGTTGGGGGTAGGGGGCACAACTACAGATTTGACAAAATTTCCCCTCAAAAGACAACTATTATAAAGAATGCAAGGGGGAGAACTTGGTTAAACTAATTGTGTTCATAAACACTGGTATCATTTTCATCAAGGTAACAATTTTATTAACTCCTCTGTTTAATTAACATGGGAAAAAGAAGCATATATAGATGGCGGTGATTCATAATTTCCTCGGAAATGTTTTTTCCTTGTTATTATTAATTTTGACAACTATTTTCTTCATCTTAATTTTCATTGTTTTTTATAGCAACTTAACTATTGCAATCAACCTGCAATAGTGAGTATGGATGACAAAAACATTTTTTTGCCAAGGGAAGCCTGGTAAACGCACAGCTCCTCTTCATATGAGCTATGAGAACGCAGTGTCTCGGCAAATCTGAGCAACAAAATTTAAAATAACAGAAAATAATGGTTTACAATACTTCATCTGAAAATGAAATAAAATGATAATGAAAGATAATTTCTATTCATATGATTTAAGGTTTCTGATCACAAATGGCCAGAAATCTCCAGGTCTGCCAATGGAGCAGGAGATAAAGGTTGGAAGATTGTGTTACACCAATATTCCAAGTAAGGGGAGTCATAAGTGCTTTGAAAAATCCCGGACTAGACCCAAACATGAACTTTGACTTGTGCCACAATATCAGCCAAAAAACAGGTCCACTAATCAATTTTTATTCTTCCTTTTTATGAAGAGAAAAACTGATTTAGATTTAATCTCAATCATACGTAAAGATGACTATCTGTCACATTGACAAGTATGTAGACTAATAACGTACTACTAAATGTCCCTTCCATATATAGAAAACCTGAAACTTCTTTTGTTTCCAGACTGGAGAAAATTAAGATCTATAAATTTTTGCCCTCATTTTCATGAGTTGTGAATTTTTGAACCCCAAAAAACAAATAGACGATAAATGAATTTTTATAATCACATCCCATAACAATTATCAAGTTGATAAAAAAAATATTATAATTTTAATTTCTTACTGTTCACCGGCTTTTCATATTATATTTTAATATGATATATAGTTCATGATATATTGATATAATGCAGTTGAAGTCAGGGCCTAAAATTTTTACTTAGTAGATATGTCAAAAGGCCCACCTAATCCTAAAACTTAATCAATCTTTTGCGTATATCAACCCTTGATTTATTGTGACAAAATCATTAATTTATGGTAATCTTTTTTAGATCCGTAGATCCTATCTTTTCATTATCATTTTTACATCTTTGTCTCTTAGTTTTGTATCCTACTAATAAAAAGGACCTCACCGAATGTTAGTCTTTTTAAAAAATATTCCTTCATAGCTCTTCATTTTCAGTATTTCTAACTCTTATAAGTCATTTTAACTCTCTTATGCTTTTACAGACATTTTAAGTTTTCATTTTAAACGTGTTATGTTTTAGGGTTTCAAACTTCACTATTTCAACATCAAAAACCTATCTTGATATTTTTTTTGTTCTTTTACTAGTCTTAATTCTGTGATATAAATCATTCCCTTTTTACTAAACCATTGATGTTAAAAGTGGTCAGAGGGCCTTGTTTAGAGTGATATAAAGCAAATAAAAATAATCTTCACACATACCTTACATGCTTATGACAGCAATGAATAATTAAATAAGTAGTTTCTTTATAGCTGTACTTTATTAAATTCAACAAGACGGATAATATGAGATTATTTATGAAATTATTATCATAATTTGCACATTTTAGTAATTGGTCTTCTGGTGTTGGTCCTTGTAATTTGGTTCCTATTTGTTATTTCTTATCATGATGTTGTTGTTTTTTGTAATTAAGGTTTACACAATCTAAAATTCACAGCATTCTATCAAGTATCTTAAATGTTGCAGTTGATTTTACAGAACTGAAAACAAAAGTGAAACAAGTTCAAATTTATTTATCATATAACAACAATAAACAATTAGATGAAAAAAATGAAAATGATAAAACATGCTTCAGTGAACAAAAAAACTCACAAAATAAATCTTTTACTAAGCAAGCATATCTACCTATGGATATTCTATCATCAAAAAAAAGTCTAAATAAAAGGGGCCCACCAGGAGACCCCCCAACATCCTGGTGGGTCAGTCCATCATTGATACAACATCCTGAGCCAGAAAACTAATCAAACACATCACTTCTACCTTTTGTTCCCCTTTTCCAGGCCCACCTAGACTCCCACATTTCAAAGCCACGTGCTGCCTTTCCCCACCCCTCATCACTACAGGTAATGAATTTGTACAAATTTCCCAAGGAGAAAAAAAATATAGTTTGAAATTATGTTAATATAGATTTTCAATCCATTGAAATTGTCTTCGTTATGGCTGGTAAAATGTTTTCATGTTCTTTTGAAAATTCCTCACCTGGATAGATTTTATTGAGGGTCAATTTGAAATGTAGTTTTATGCTAAATTGATCTCTTTTTTTGCGCATCCCCTTTCTCTGTCAGATGGTCATTTCTCAGTAAGGAGAAAGAGAGACTCATTCTCTCAATAAATGATTTTTCCTTTGAATCACTTTCTAACACAATGGCTCTTTTTTTTTTTCTTTTAGTCATTCACTCACTCTTTGACACATTAAAATTTTCACATATTATTCATTTTTATGTCTCAACAGACTATCTCATTTTATTACGACTCTTTAATTGTTTTTTTTTTCAGTTATATTAACCCATTTCACATTAAAACTTTTAGATTATGACAGGATTCAAACAAAACATCCAACCAAATAGATATAGAATTAAACATACGAATTTGTATACATGATTTCTTTATGGATAGAAATTCTTCTTCTCTTTTTTTCACATAAATATTGAAAAGTGTTTCACATAGACAAAATGACAGTATGTATGAAATATATAGATAAAACATTGCATTTTATATAGGTGGATAATAGGAGAGAAAAATTATGCAAGGGAAGCAACTGTCCTATATCATACTCGAGTACTAGGTTATGTCCCTTTGAACTGTTGATGGCATCAGATTGATTACGTCCCTTTGAGTTATTACTAACAAAAATGTAAACATTCTCATGAGTTATTATAAGCAGATTGATAGCCCATGACCTGTCACTTGACTGACGGTTATTCAAAGCGTGCAGATGAATATTTATGTAATATCAAGAGAAAAATCGCCAAAACTAATGTATTGTTCAAGGTGTAATTCAAGGAAACTATAACCCCAAGCACCAACAATTAAATGACATCATGTTATTTCAAATGATCATCGTCTTTATTCAATATGTATGTACTATGCTATGTTCACCCAATCACCACATGTTCACCTCATCTAGGTAATATATTTAAAGATAAAGTCCTTTCAAGTCAACATTTCTAAAAAAAAGCAAAGATAAAAATAAAAACTGGCTTGTTGATTACTTGGCAAGAATGATCCTGTAGATCACCAGTGGAAAGTTTATCAGAAGGTTTTGATAATTTGATTATTTTGTGCGTCCAAAAGAGAAGTGATCTGAAGATGATGAGAATAAACACTGATATTACATCAAATCAACCACTATTCTTTTTGATTAATATTGCTTTGATGCATAGTTTTCAGCATTTTAAGTCTTTAAAGATCAAAATGAAATTAAAAAATGAATCAGGATAATATTATTACTAATATAACCAGAGAACATAAAAGCAATTGCAAAAAAAGATATGGCACGGAGCAGTCGGGAGGGAAAATGAAGAATGGGTTCAAGAATTGGATTTGATCTTCTGCTAGTTGTAAGAGCTCTAGTAGCTCAGTAAGTAGAGCATCTATTATTTTTCTCATACAAAGGCATGCTTCCAAGAGCTCTTTCTTCATTCTAGATCCATGTTGTTTACTCTCAACTGTAGACTGACAGTGTGAGTAGCTGCAACAAAAAACAACTAAAATTAGAAAGCACTCAGAGAATACATACTTCTGTCAACGCCAATGTCAGGAAGGGTAATTGCGCATGGATCCATCCAAATATTTAACCAGTTCTTCCATAGCTTATTGTCCACCTTTCCACAAAATTTGATTGAAGTTCATCAAGAACTTTTGAAGTTACTGGTTGGACAATCATGAGTATATATATATGTATGGAACAAAACCTGGAAAAATATCTCTCAATCAAAAAATAATTCCTGGATCCCAAATTTTGATTACTTCTTCCTTTCCCCATTTTCCACCCTACCATGAAATTACATTGAAATTCATTAAGAACCCTTGGAGATATCGTGTGAAGAGTCAGACAGACAGACAGGCAAACGGAAAGACACAACCAAATACGTCGTTTGCAGAGGTAAATTAAGATGAAAGAAAAGTCTATCAAAAAACTAGAAAGCTCTCAGAGAGCACATACTTCAAACAATACCATACATTAATTGTAAAAACTGAATGAAAATCCGTACATATATAGCTATAATACAGGGGGAATAACTCTGTGTGTTTTGATTTTTAAATTTTTGGATAATTGTCTTGATATGAAATATATGAAAACTTTCCTGGATTCATGCCAAAATTTGATCGATTCTTCCTTAGCCCATGGCCCACCCTCCCACAAAAAGTCTTTGAAATTCATTTAGAACTTCTGGAGATATTGTGTAAATAAACAGACAGACACCAGAGAATACTAATACCTCTTCCAACTTTTTTGGCAGAGGTAAATCAATAATGGCTAAATGCTTTACCATCAATGGATTCTCCTAATAGTTACCTTTGGAGCCGGAACATGGAACTCAACCAAGAAATTGGCTCTCAAACTAAGAACCAGTCAACGTGCACAGGAGAGAATCATGCTCAACATCATATGGAGATATTGCAAGACAGCGCATTATATTAGAAAGCAAACAGGACTAAGAGATGTCATAAAATTCATGTCAGACAACTGCTGGACCTCACAACATGGATACTGCGAGATAATATGTGAAATTGTGACCAGCAGAAAATAAGATGGTGTGATGATTTGGACAAGTTCAGAAGGTATTGGCACCTTGATGCTCGGGAGAAGGAAAACTGGCAGATCTTGACGAAGATCTATTTCCCAACAACAAACTTCAAAATGATGATGATGATGATGATGATGATGATGATGATGATGATGATGATGATGATGATGATGATGATGATGATGATGATGGAGGTGGTGGTGGTGGTGGAGGTGGTGGAGGTGGTGGTAGTGGTGATGATGATTGTGGTGGTGGAGGTGGTGGAGGTGGTGGTGGTGGTGATGATGATTGTCGTAGTGGAGGTGGTGGTGGTGGTGGTGATGATGATTGTCGTGGTGGAGGTGGTGGTGGTGGGGGTGATGATGATGATGGTGGTGGTGGTGGTGGTGATGATGATCCAAAAACCATGACCCCCCCACACACACACATACACAAAAGGGAGTGTTGGTTAAGTTCACAGGAGGATCATGGATCAGTGCTTTTGACGGGGCTTGTTAGTTCCATGAACAATGATAATAATACCTCCTCTAAAAACATCAATCGACATGAAAACATTATGAGATCACCAGGGAGAGCTTTAATGCTTACTTTTGTTCTACACACCTGAACAATTCTATTTTTCTCCTTATTTTTCTCGTCCATGACTGATATCAAAGATAATACACAAACAGGTCAGTAGAAACCATCATGTGATTAATTTTTCTTTTGGATGTCGTTTGGTTGACGGTCTCTAATATTCCAGGTATGAGATAAGATTTGGTAGCTTGTTAATTGAAAACAGAATCTTATTACTTTCTGAGCAGCTTCTGTACCCTAGCTTTCTCTCGCTATATAAGCATAATCATGACCCTCCTCAGCTAATCAGTTCTCACTTATTTCTCCAGTATAGTCATGCCTCGTAAGCAGAGACCATCAGCACCTCGGCTACCCCAAGGGCAACCATATGCTTTTCATATCAAACCAACAGCTCGAGTACCTCAGGGGCGCCCATATGCTTTCCATATCAAACCAACTGCTCAGCTACCCCAAGGGCAACCATATGCTTTTTATATCAAACCAACACCTCGACCATCCCAAAGGCAACCATATTCTCTCCATAACAGACCAAAAGGTATTTAGAACCATCCTTTTTTTTTAAATTTCATATTCAGAGTTAGTGTTCAGGCCATTCAATATATCTAACAGAAAATTTGTTATTTCCATTGAAAATCCAGTGGACTCCTCCACTTAATGGTAACAATTTTGCAAGTGTTAAACTCTCTATCAATTGAAAAATTGACTCTACTATTTCTATATATATAATGTTTTAATTAATGTTTGTATGTTTGTACTCTTATAACTTGAGAAATATGTTTCCCTAAGAAAAAATAAAACTATAATCCGTACTTTGGTAGCTTTATATTTTCATGAATAATTTAACAATTATTTAAGACTCTTATGCTTTATTTCCTTTGTTCTCAAAATCTTCGCCATCCCGTGGTAGAAAACTTTCAACCTCATGGACGACGCTACTGTGAGGAGGCAAAAATTTCAAGAAAAAAGGAAATAAAACGTAAGTGTGCTTCGAAATAATGGTTTTGTGAAATTTATTCAATTATATACATCTTATCATACAACACATTGAATATCATTAAATCTTCGGCTGATAAGACCAGTGAAAAACTATAATTAAATTCAGCGTGTCCCAATCTATTTATGGTACACCTTTCTTGTATCAATTTTAGAAAAAAAAACAATTCTAATATCATTTTCACATTTTTATTTGCTGAAAACCACCCAATACGGTGTCTTTTCAGCTAGTTGTTCATATTCATATCTTGTCACTCTAACAACTCAGCCAGATCAATAAAAGGTTCATGGGTCAAAGGGATTGTAACACCTTCTTGACCTATGTTTTGAATATTTTAGCATGGTGTAGAGATTGGTCTCCTTCCAGAGGGATTAACCAGGATTGCCATAATTTCCGACTCTTCCATAGAAACATATTCAGTAGTTGCTTTTCTGAAGGAAAAATCATCTTTTCAAAATTCAAATATATCTGTGCATTTTTTAACAAGGATTAACTATTGACATATAAGTGAGGTTGAAAAAGGAGGAGTTTGAAATAGCATACTTGAACCACCCTTCTCTCTACTCTGCAGTCGTAGACATTAATATTTACATATATAGATACATGCATTGCTATTTTGCCAACAGTTTGTATATGTCAATAGATTGGACAGTTTATGACTGACAGAATGTGATAATTGTAGAGACAATTTATTTGGAAACATATTTTGTTTGGCACCAGAATTAATTGAGTAGCAAATCGGACAGCCAACCACGTAAATGAATGACGAAAATGAGTGCTGTATAAAACTCAGAACACATGAATAGCCTAAACCTTACAACAGTGACTGAACCCATCTGTTGGGGGTAGTGGTGATTAATATATTCATTGAAGCTTTTTTTCATAATAATTTAGAGTATCTAAACTTTAATTCAGCTTTTACGAATGAAATGACTTTTCTCTTAATCTCTTGAGGCCCCGCATCTGACGGAGACCCCTTAAACCCATGCCTTAATCTGGCGTTGATCATTCTTGTTACAATAATCTACATTTTCTGTAGAAACTCTGATATACTTGGAAATTTTGAAAAAAAATTGATTTCTCTGGGATTATTTTTGCATTTCAATCAATTGAAAAGAAAATGTGGAATATCTTTTGGTCTTTTGGCAGCTTTCACACTTTTTTGTTTTAGGTATAGAATTTTTTATGATCACCGCCCAACAAAAGGTGAGAGAACTGACTTATTCATTAATCACCCTTTTTTCCAATTTTTTTAATTGATTACTCCCAACATAGCATGCTGCCAAAATGTGGCGGTTTCTATTGAATGACTAGCCAGAGCTTGTTCTTGATTATACTGTCAGTTGATCTTGTAATCAGGGGAGAATGGTTCTTCCAATCCAACTAATGATGCAAAGAAATTTCATTATAAGATCTAAGGTATGTCAAGCCCTTCATGAAAATCTTTAGGAGAGAAAGAATTACTTGGCAGTGCCCATCTGCTCCATGAAAGTGCTCTTAGCTCTGTCAGTAGAGCATAGTTAGGTTTCCTGGTGGATGGGGGTTCAAGTCCCACGAAGCACTCATTTTCTTTAATCATTTACATGGTTGGCTCTTCAATTTGCTACCCAGTTGATTTCGTTGCCGAACGGAATATGTGTCCAAATAAAATGGCCTTCATCTATCTGTCTATCTAGACTAGGCCCAGTCTGTACCGTTTGTTGAGCAAACTAGAAATTTTGCACACATATTGCCCTCAATGAGGAAGGAAAATGTTTTTGGATTCCTTTGAAAAATTCCCTCCTTAAATCGGTTTTTATTGGGGTTCAATTTACAATGACAGTTTATCCCAAATTGGTCCCTTAATTTGTGTCCATGTTTTTGTTTTTTTTCCAAGTCACCAATTTATGATTCAACCATACTAGTAGTGTTTTAATCAAGGTAACTTGATTTTGTGACCACCTCTGCTTCAATTCACTTGGTAAAAAGCAGTGTATATACGTAGCAGTAAACATACAATAACAAAAAAAAAAAAACAATGTAATGTCTACATATACATATATCATATGAAGGTTTGTGACTTCTGGGAACAACTAAAGCAGATTTGCTCTCATTGCAATTTTAAACAATCTTCTCAAGAAGTTATAATTTACTGATCTTTTGAATAGATCGGTTTCCAAGAAATTGAGTCAAGCAAATGTACAAATCTTGAGATAACATCGACCAGAACTGTCACCAAAACACTCAACATAAGTTTCTTCAGTTTTTAAGCTGGTCTGACTGGCTGGTTGGCTAGCTGGCTATGTATCATACATGGAGCTTGTACCAGTTGACCTAGAGGGCTGAAAATTCAAACATTTAATTTTTATTATGTATTAAAAAATATGATTTTCGTTTCTTTTAATTCCCCCCCATAAATAGTTTTTTAGTGGGGTGTTCAATTCTCAATGTAAGTTCAGGCTAAATTGGTCTCATAGTTGATGTCATGCTTGATATTAGAAAATTCAGACTCTTTCATTGATCACTGGCCTACAAAAGCAGTAACTTGTTCATTGATCACTCTTTTTTCCAATTTTTAATTGATCACCCATACCAAAGCAAGCCACTTAGAGACGTTTGTCACATGATGGTGTCTGTTGAGTAACTGACCAGATCTGCTTTAATTGTCATATACATAAAAAATAATTATAATTTTTCTTCAACTTGTTCTTTCTTTTTCAAAATACTACTGGGATCCTCACAGTACTTGGGGCTCAGAAAATCAAAGAGACTACCCATCATTTTCCCTCTCCATAATCAGCGTATCACTTTTGGTAATATAAATGATAATAATGATTTTACGATTTTTATTGAGTATAATTTGCTGAATCGCACTGCTTTCGTATAAGATTACCTTCTTTAAAATTTTGATTGAATTGGTAACAGGTCTGGTTAATCACTCAATAGAAACCCTCACGTGGTAGCATGTCATGTTGAGGTGATCAATTAAAAAGATTAGAAAAAGGGGAGTTCAATGGGTGAGTTACTTCTTTTGCCTTTCGCTGGGCAGTGACTATGAAAAAAAGTTTGAAATTTTCAAAAAACACATACTGCTGCCAGACGCATACTAAGGTGTCAATTTAACATAAACTTACATTGTAAATTGACTTCCTTCTAAAAACCTATTCGGGGGAGGAATCACAAAATAAACCCATATACATTTCTTCTAGACATAATAAGGAGTGAATGTTGAAATTTTCAGCCCTCTAGCTATATTAGTGCTGCCTGTACATACATGGATAGGTAGCTAGTCATCCAGATTTACTTGAGACTGAAGAAACTGATGTTGACAGTTTTTGTGACAGTTTTTGTTGATGGTTTCTAATAGTACACCAATGCATGCACACCCCACCCCCCCGCACACACATACATACATAAATACATATTCGTTGGCATGTATTGTTTTTTCTTGTTGGCAATGTTGCTCTGTAATTAAGTTATTAGAAACCATCAGCCAAAACTGTCACCCGAACGGTCAACATAGGTTTCTTCAGTTTTCAACTTGGTCTGGCTGGCTATACATGTATGTATGTGCAGGCCGCACAAATGAAGCTGAAGGACTGAAAATTCAAACATCCTTATTATGTCTGCAAAGAACAATTTCTTTGTTTCTTGGAAAATTCCTCCTCTAAATGGCTTTTTATTGGGGGTCCAATCTGCAAGGTGACTTCATTCTAAATTCATCCCTCAGTTTATGTCCAGCAGTGTTCACACTGCTTTTTTGGAAATTCACACTTTTTTTTTTTTTTGCCCAACCAAAAATAAGTTATTCATTGATCACCCCTTCTTCCAATTTTTTTTACTGATCACCCCCAACATGCCATACTACCAGAAAATGTTGGTTACTTGATGATTACTATTGAGTGACTAACCAGTTTTTCTTTTCATTTGCAATGTTTACCTCTGCCAACAAAGTATATGTGTACACTTGTGTCTGTCGATCTGTCTGTTAATCCACGGAATCTCTCCAAAAGTTCGCAATTAAATTTTGTAGAAAGGTCGAGAATAAGCTCCAGAAAAAGAGATCAAATTTTATGGTGGATACCATTATTTGTTTTTGATTGGAAGATATCTCTTTTATTATTCTTTTGGCAAAGAGTTTAAAAATGAACAGTTGAATAAAAAGGCTAAATTCAAATCTCAAGGGAAGTAACTCAATAGTTTTACACTCATAGCTCTTGCCCTTGTTTTTTCATATTTTCATTCAATCCCTAGATGTGTCTATACATCTCTACAAGACATTTTTCTGTCAGACAGTCAGTTTGTTAGTTTGTCAGTATGTCCCAGTAATGTTAAACAACTGAAATAGGGAAGAAGGAAGAGATGTCATTAAAAGGTATGATGTCATTAAAAGATCACTATTCTGATCAATCTTTTTTACCAGCTACCAATGTTGTCATGATCAAATGTCTGAGGTCCACATTCTTGCAAATGCCAAAAATGGCTACAAAATGCTGAAAATGACCATTTACTAATTTATTGAATAAAATATTCACAGAAAATTTCCATACAGCAATATTTTACTAGTATGAAAATCAATTGACTCAAAGGAATAATACTTGCTCTTCTCCCCTTTCCATCAACACCTTCTACAACTACTACTACTACTACTACTACTACTACTACCATAGATGGTGAACGCACCATTTAACTTATGGGTCTTGTAATTTAGTATATGACTTTGGTAGAGGTATGCGCCTTCTGAGTGTTTTCTTGTTTTCTTAATTGTAATCGACCGTGATAGATTAGTAATGATTAAGCTCCAAAGATTTGTAAATATTTCTTTTTTTGTTATGATACAGATGAATTGTTGGTCTTTACTTGTCATTCAGAGCATGACTTTCTTGCCCAAAATGTATATCTCTGATGTATGCATATATCAAAAACCGTCAACCAAAACTTTCAACATAGGTTTCTTCAGTTTTCAGATTGGTTTAGCTAGCTGGCTGGCTGGCTTCGTACGGATATATCACTTGTTTAGACCTCACCAATCGAGCTAGAGGATTGAAAATTTACTAGAAAAAAATAAGTTTTTTAAAGAGGTCTTTAGCTTGGGGTTCAATTTACACAGTAAGTTCACGCTAAATGGGTCCCTCAGTTTGTGTTAGGCAGCATTCACGCTTAGTTTTAAAAAATTTTAGACTTTTTTTTCAATGATCACAGCCCCCAAAAAGGTGAGGGAAATAATTTATTCATTGATTCCTCTTTTTTTTCAATTTTTTGATTGATCAGCCCCAACACGGTATGCTACCAAAAGATGTTGGTCACCCGTTTCTATTGAGTTACTAACCAGACATGTTTTATTATATATTGATTATAATAAACTATTCCAATGTTTTAATTAATATTTTCTCATTATAACGGAAATCTGTGTGAGTAATGATTGAATGACAAAGATTTGTAAAAATTTCCTTTTTCATTACAAAACAAATGAATGCTTGCCTAAATTGACATTCAGAGCATGACCACCTGCCCCAAATTATCCACTATGTGTGAGTTTTCGTAGCAAATGTAAATAATTATAACAAGTCTGACACATGGAGAATTCCACAATACATTATTCCAAAATTGATACTAGTTTAAACTCTATCAGTTGTTTTTTTTGCTTTGTTTTAACGGTCACCTTAAAGCGAAATCTCTGGCTACAAAGCACTGTTTTGGCTACTTAGTAGATAGAAATCAGATCATTATTATTGAAGTGAACATGAACGTGGACCCAACACTACCATTTGGGGGGGGGGGTAATTTCAAAAACTAACTTGCTAAAAACAGGCCTGAGGATCTTATTAGTACACTAAAAAATTTTCATGGCAATATGTTATGTGGTTCCTGACTTATACTATCATATACAAACACATAGACATTTGCTGATTTATAGGAGATATTATTCAAATCTAAAATTGTAAAAAAATCCACATTCAAAGCAAAAGGAAGGAAAGTGGAACTGATGGGTGAAAATGAAAAGTCAAGAGTACGACTTTGAAAGAGTTAGATCAATGGTGTAGCCTACAAATATCCGATTCCCACAGACAATCCATCACAGAGATGATCCAACAAGCCATTGACAACCCTTTCCACCTCTTACAACAACAGGGTTCAAGGGAAAGACAAAATATATTAAAAACAAGTCTGGTTAGTCAGCCAATAAAAACCATCACACGACTAACCTGTTACAGATGATTAATCAAAAAAATAGAAGCCGTCACATGACTTATAGTGATCACTCAAAAAAGTCTGAATGTTTAAAAAACAAACTAAAGGACCAATTTAGCATAAACTTACATTGTAAGTTAAATCCCCCCACTAAACAAACTATTTTTGGAAGGAGTTTTGAAGAAACAAAAAACTTTTTTTCCAGACGTCATCATCATCAGCCTTTTAGCGTCTGTCGTTGGACATGAACCTGCCCCCCAAATTTGCCAGATCTCTCTGTCTATATGTCCCCACTGGACATGCAGAAGCCCCAGTAAAATGGGATTCTGCATTCAGTAAAATAAAATCAGATCGTATTGTTTGTTTGATATATTTAAGCACATCCTCTTAGATAGATTTAGCACCTTAAGATTTCAATTTGATAGAATCACTGGAAGACTTCCTTAGGGTCAAAACTTTTAAGAGTAGGGAAAAGATCAACACTGAAGTCCTCAAGTCAGCCAATGTCTTAAAAAGATACAGAATATTCATCCTTACCAGTTCATAGCCAGATACAATTCATACCCAACTATTCATCTCCAAACAATTCATAGCTATGGATTACAGATTATTCATCCTTACCAGTTCATAGCCAGATACAATTCATGCCCAACTATTCATCTCCAAACAATTCATAGCCATGGATTACAGAAGATTCATCCTCAACCTAGTTTAACAATAGAAATACCAGCTATGAATTGTAAAATTTCTATTTTCATTTCAATAAACAAAATTTCACCCCTCTTGTTGCCATATATATGCCAGTTAGTTGCGGCTGAATGGTTTTGCTTGGAAGATTAATTCCCTTAGAAATATTTCTTTGTAGAAATTGAATAGCTTAAGTCAAATTTGAAATGAAAATCTGATTGTTTGTTGAGAAATTTATATTAAATCTAAAATGACTAATGTAATGTTTGTAATGTTCTTTGAAATGTCAGTAAAGTATGTATATATTTTTAATATGGTTTCCAATTAGTACTGGGCACTTTTTTAAATGGTGATTCAGGGATGTTTTATAAAAAACAGTGCCCCCCAAAATGCCCATCACTACATCACTACTATATTAGAAATATATACATAATTTACTTACATTTCAATATTTCAGATTTATTTACTTTTTTCTGTCCAAAATTGATTTCAAAACCACCCAATTTTACATTATTAACAAAAATCTGGATTTCTTCTTTTTTTTTGTGCATATGTATAGGAAACAATTCAATAATAAGTGATAAACCTAACAGTTCTCCCCCTCATTTCTTTTCTTTATTTGTTTTAGAGGTGAACATAGTCTTTAGGACAATAAAGAAATCATATTTTTCTGCAGATTGTCCTTTCAGTCCTTCAACAACATGATGCTTCCAACCTCCTGGCAAACGTAACAAAAATCTTGTGGAACTTCCAACAGATTGTCAATTATGTTTTCTACAAAACTATTCTTTCTTCTTAATCCAGGAATCAGTCCTGAACACACTGTCAGTCCATCTGCAGACAGCATCCTTAATAATATTGGACTGTTGATTTGCTTGCCGACTTCTGGGTTACATCTAAGATGACCTCAAGTTTCATCAAATTAAGTAAAAGTTGATGACATGAAATGAGCATAGGTTCTTTTTTTTTTAGCATCAGGAATTCCCAATGCACAATAAACAACTTTGTATATCTCAACCATGTAGTCCAACAATGATACTAGTTAGATCTGTTCTTAGTATATTGGTTCAGTTTCAGTGTACCTCCAGACATTTGACTTCTCCTCGAGTTGGTACTCCTTACATAGATTTGCATTCTCTTGTCTGGCTCTTCAAACCAATCGGCAATAACTTTCCGGCCATGTCTAGCATTTTCAGACACACTGTGTATCAGTTTTTCCGATTCATTTGGGATATCCTTCCCAAGACCTTGCATTTCATCCTTTTGTTATTTTTGGCTCACTTTAATTGGAAGAGCCCAGAAGGATTGTGAAACTTGTATCAATCCAGATCCTAATTCTTGAGATCTTTCTGTGTTTTTTTTTTTTTTTGTAGTACAAAAGACCATAGCCTTAGTCCTTAGGCTGTTTCCCTGGTCTCTCTGAAAGCTTCTGTAATCTGGCTACCTTAGACTCATCATCAGGTATCCTCAGAGTACTGCCTGGCTACTTCAACATTTTAGACCTTGATGGTAACTGTGAGGTGAGAGATCCAACTGGAAATGAGCGATCAATTCATGATAAAAATAACAACAGTGCCCACGAGTGCACATCAAAACTATATTGAAAATTTATACATATTACTAATAAGCAACATGAGTAGCATAATTTAGTTTATTTTGATGGATATAGGATATAAGAAGTTTTGGATTAATTCATAGCTGGCATTAATATTGTTGAAATAGGTTGGGGATTCATCATCATCATCATCAGTCTTTTAACGTCCATCGTTGAACATAGACCTTCCTCAGGATTTGCCACAATTCTCTATCATGGGCGTCGTAGAGCCAGTATTTCCTGAATCTGTCAAGTTTATCTCTCCATCTCGTGTTCTGTTAGCCTGGGTTTTTTATGTGATCTCTGGGGATCCATGTTGTGAGACATGATGTCCATCGGTTGTCTTTCATTCTTGCAACATGGCCTGCCCATTGCCATTTGAGTTTTTTAATAGTTTCTATGATTTCATAGACACCTGTTTTCTTCCTTATATACTGTACTGTCTTGTGATCTCTCCATGTAGGGTTGAGCATGATTCTCTCATGCGCACGTTGCATGCTTCTAAGTTTGTTAGTCTGTCTCTTGGTTAGGTTCCATGTTCCAGCTCCATAAGTGATTATCGGATGAAGGCATTGGTTGTATACTCTTCTTTTTAGGATTATTGGAATCCATGGCTAGGAATTGTTTGGGGATAAACTCACTGGATGCCACCACAAACATTGAAGTTATGCTGCAAAAGACTCACCGGAGTTAAGCTTGCCACATGGCCAAGATAGAAGATTACTGTCTTCTAAAGAGTCCCTTGTTCAGTAAAGTGGTCCTCAAGCAGTGGAACAGGGTTGAGGAGCACCATTGAAGAGAAACCAGAACTCCTCAAGAAAGACCTTCATCTCTTGCTCGACCAACTACCATCAGAGTACAACAGAGCCTGTTGACATGAAGACCTGGCAACATAAGGTGAACTTCCCTTTCTAGCACAAACTGCAGAGCAAGAGCAGAAGTGAAAAGCGAGAGGGGGCTCCATAAACCCAGAGCTTGTAAGACCTCCTTCGGCAGATACTGTGGAAAAACCTGCCTGTCTCATGCTACCCTCTCTAACCATCAGGGGACCTGTAATAGACATTGAAAACCCTTCTAAATCTTTGGTTGCATAGCCAAGCCATGATGTTATATATATATATATATATATATATATATATATATATGCTTTGAGAAATGGATATATAATCCAGCAGAATAATAATATACATGATTATGTTTGTATTGTGGATGTGAAGTGATCTGACAGAATGTTGATGAAAATGACGATTGGAAGGTAAAGAGAAAAACTTGAGAGAAAGCAGGTGTTACATCACAAAATTTCTTTATTATTCTGAGGGCATTTTTCAATGCATTTCAGCAGGTACCAGCCATCATTTTCAGAGAAAAATTTGCAGCTGTTCACAGAAAATTTTGCTATTTACATGTTTGAGTTTGAGAAAAGAAGTGGGAATATTTCTGTGTTGTTTGGTTGTTTAGTAGGAGCGGGAAGGAAGGGATTTGACTCTGTGTAGGTGAGAGTCAAGTTTGGTTTGAAATGAGAAAGGTTAGAGTTTTGGGTCTTTGTTTCCTGTCTCTGTGGGCGTTGGGCTTGTCTTAGATCAGAAGGGGCAGAGAAAGAAGAGGGTCAGGACTAAATTGGTCAGTTCTCAGGAATGCCGAGTTTTTTGTCTGTTTTTTTTAAATTCTTTTATCATAGAATGGAGAGGTGGTGTACAGCATTTAATGAACGTATGATTAAGTATAAATTTTATAAATAGAGGAGATACTGCAGATGTATAGAATTTTAGAACTCATTTTTTATATTACTACATGTGTTTTAGCTATCAAGATCTTCTTCAGGTAAATTTTTTTTTCATCAGTTTTTTGAATTTTTAGTGTGTATTTTATGACTGTTGAGAATGCATTAGTAACAGGGCTTTTTTTGAATTGTGGTTTTTATCACTATCATGTGATTTTTTTTAACATTCAGTTGTGTTTGTTCATTGAATAGATGGAAAATGGGCCATTATTTTAGAAGGAGATATCTTGTTACATTACTGTTGGTTGATAAGAATTTGCATATTTTGACTATTGTTGTCTTTGGTGATTAGTAGGGTTGGATTAGGTTGTTTTGTTTTCCCAACACCTGGGAGGATTATGTTTCAGTCTCGATACATATACATTCCTATTTCGATATCTTACAGAAAGTTTCATAGTTTATGCATGAATGACTGAATGAGAATATTGAATAAAAACTATTTTTTTCTCTTGTCTGTTCTAGAACAGTTTGTATTTTTTGATCAAATTCTCTTCCTTAATTACTAGTACTGTATGGTCATCTGTCGGATAAATTGGCATTTTTTTAAAACATCCATCACAACATTGGAAAATGTGTTTTGAAACATAAATTCCCGTTTTGAGGATATTCATATTGCTTTTATGGAGAGATGCTCTAGTATTCAATGACTGGGTACAGCCTATATAATTCTCATTACAATTTGTATATTCAATTATGCAGACAACATTTTTTTAGTTGCATGTTAGGTTTCTCTACATTTCAGATGGTTTGGACAATTTTCCTTTAATTGCACATACCACATTTCTTGTTGTTAAATTTTGTCACCCTTTTATATCAAATTTTCCAAAATAGGCCAACTTTATAATTTGTTTTAAATTTCTAGGTTGGTATTTACTTTTAATTAGTTTTTTTTTTCTTATCAATTCTTTTGAGTTGATCTAAATTTTGGTGTATTTCAAGGACTAAATCAGGGTTACATTTGTTATAAGTACATACATATTCTAGAGGTTGTCACTTATTTTGGAAGGATTCCTTAATTCTGTAACAGGTATTTCTAGTTCTACATGCTAGGGAGTAAGGGATAGATTTTATACAGTTTTTGAGGGGCTGGCCTTTAAAAATGAAGATATTTTTGAGTATCATTAGGTTTGTTATAAATGTCTGTAATGATTTTATGAATTAAATTTTTTATTAAGATGTCCAAAAAAGGAATTTCTTTAGAGCTATGTTCCATTCTAAATTTACATATTCAAATGTAAGTTTTGTATCATGAAAAAGTTATTGATATTACCCACGAATATTTCAAAGGTATCTCTTCTATGTTTTCATAAAATTATTTTTCATTTGTTTGCATATCTTAATCATACATTTTCATTTAAAGTTTCTTCTATGTATACTAAAATGAGGGTAGCATATGCTGGTGCCATTTTAGTTTGCATAGCAGTTCTCAATATTAAAAGTTGCTTCACAGAATTAAATCTATGCTGTCAATAATGAATTCTTCATTAAATCTTGGATTGAGTATGTCTGGGTGTTTTTGAATTTTATATAAAATGGCCTGTCAGCTTAGGTCATTAGGTATGTTACTCTATAAGATTAATGACATCAAATGTTGTTAAAAATGTTTTAGGATCAGTTTGCTTAAATATGAAGTTTAAGAAATGGATGTTGTCCTTGATAAAACTTGTCACTTTTCGTTGGAATGGTTGCATGAGTATTTCAGTTAAGTTACTTAGGACTGTTGATATTGATCTAAATTTAAGGTCTTTACGGTTTTGGATTTCAATGTATTCCCCTTTTTATGTTTCAATAGCATTTTTAATTTCTCTTAATTTGCATCTTTTTTGGTAGACTATAAAAATTGCTGGCTCTTGAGCCAAAATTAATAAATGAACTTTTTCCTTTTTTGTTTATTTTTTACATTGTATTTGGTGCAGAACTTGTTGATATACTATAATAAATAATATTCTCTGTACATGATAACTACCATACTACCTTCATTGACTTCCTTATTATTTGGGATATTTTTCAAAGTTTCTGTTTAGATAAGAGAATTTTATTTACATTTGAGTTTTCTTGTCATTCTAGATTCTATAGTTTTTCAAAATATTGGTGAAGGCCTTTGTTTCTTCCTTTATCCATACATAACTTAGGTTTGTTTTTTTACTGTTATCGGAGTTAAAAACTCTTCTCTTTATCTAAATTCAAGTTTTAGGTCTCTCTTTAATCCTGTTAAATTACTTTTGGGATTTGGACATTAATTTTGGCTGGAATTATGGAGACGAGTTGGTTGGGACTTGGTGTGTGTCAGATGCAGTAAAAATGAGTTCCCTCGCTTATATCAAATATTTGAAACACAATATCCAACCTTGGCTTATGAACAAATCTCTTGGCCGATGTATGAAACTAAATCTTCATGCAAAACAATGCTCCTTTGAACAGTGCCCTTGAAATGGTCAACTAGATGATTAAAATGGGTTTCAGAAATGGTAGATTAATGGTCTGGCCACCATTTTCTCCAGATTTCAAACTAATTGAAACTCTTTGGAGCATCCTTAGCAGGAAGGTGTATGAAAATAGGCATCAATTTGCTACCAAAGGAAATTCAAATCCAATTATTCCGACAAGTGGGGAAGCTATTACAGCTGGAGAAATCTAAAATCTAACAAAACAGAGGGATGATCAACTAATACCTGTGATTCATGGGCAAAGATCTTACATTTCAAAAGAAATAAAGGATTTTGATCAGAGTTTTTGTTTTCAAAATTGCATGCTCTCAATTTATTGGTTTCAGTATTTCATGTATATAATTTTGTTTAGTTTGTTTAAATTTTCAAAATTCTGTGTACTATTTTACGCTTTAATCAATATATAAATAGTGATTTACAGTGTTTTCTACCCATGCTTGTTAATTTGGCTTGGTAGAATTTAAAAAAAAATATCTTGTATTCTTCAGCACCTGTACAATTAAGTTCAATATTTGCAGGCTTTGTATAATAATGCTGTGTGAATATTTGGGCAGAGATTTATTAAAATTCTTTCAGTGTAGAAGGGAAAAATGTATTTGCATAATGACAAATTGATAAAGTGATAAGGAATAAAATTAGTACAAAAATATGAATAAACCTGACTGCAAGTGAACTAACAGCTTCAGGTGCCCTTTTGCGAAACAAAGGTCTCAAATCAAATATTCGATATCAAGCTGAAATATCAACCCCAGAGAGACCCTTAGAAATGAAATATACAGGAATATTTTTTTTTAAAAACCCTCAAAACTAAAATTAACCAATGATACATTATCCTTTACAAACAACAAATACAAAAAGAATACATTACTATCCACATATTACTGGGACCTAACAGAAAGCAATCTCACACCCACAGTAAAAAGGTAAGTATTAAAATAAACACACTTATACCAGAACATTGAAACCTCATGCCACCTATGCTTCTATGAGAAGTTAGAGATCCTCACCTTTACTAAAAAAAACAGACTAACTGAATAATAAGAAATGAAGTAGCTGTAAAATGTCGGCACTACTCAAAATTTCTATTAAAAATATAATTTAATACCACGCAAACAGGTATGTAAAAATCAACCACCATAGCTATCTTATTCTTTTCATTAGTATCAATAATAGTAGAAACAGCATTACTATTAAAATCATTATTAGTATCATTATACTCCAACCTCAACCACTTTAAGAACAACCTAATTACCTTCTCATAATCATCTTGAATATATCAATGCAAACCCACAAAGAATATAAAAAGAATTAAACATAAACAACTAAGGTCATATAAAAATGAACCCTAAAACTGTTGGACAGATAGAAATAGGAAAAGAATATTTTCTGAAAGGAAACATACCTCAAAGAGCTGATGGATAAACAATACACCGATAAAGAAAAATGTCTGAAACATGTTAAGTAACTTATAAAAACTAGGCAGGGACCCACTTTCCCTATGGAAGATCAAATACAAACAGAGATCAACTGTTAAACAAGAAAAGAAAAAAGAAAAATACTTGAAGAATAAGACAAAAGTTTTCCATCCATAGAAAATGAACAACCAAATAACATCCTAAATAAGTATCCAAATAAATAGAATTATTTGCCTAAAGAAGCCCAAACTAAACAATGAAAGTATCAGGCACATTATGAAATGAATCCATCTCACATTGGATATTGAATTACTAATTTGTACTTCAGTGTATATATATATATATATATATATATATATATATATATAAGATTGGAACTCTTCCTAAAATATACATAGCACACTAATTAATTAATTTGTCAATTAATTAATTAATTAACAAATAAAGTTTCCATATACTTTTATTCCTGAGTTTGTCTCATTCCCAATTGTTCACTAACATGTATATATATATATATATATATATATATATATATATATATTAGAAACTGTCAAAGAAACCAGTCACAACAGCATTCACATTTGTTTTTGAAATTTCACACATTTTTGTAGTTATCATGGCCTAACAATAGGTTAGAGAAGTGACTCATCTATTTTATCACCTCTTTTCAAAGCCTTCAATTGATCACCTCCAACATGGCATATGGCAGAAAGATATTGGTCACATGACACTTTCAGTTGAGTGAGCAAACAGACATGTTCCTTATATTTTCTGCCTAAATATGCATCAAACAACAGAATAATAAACTATCTATAATCCCCAAGCTGTTACCAAAACCTTGTGAGCAATAGGCTTATGAATTAAAAGAAAATTGATACAATTTTTTCCAAAATATCTCTCGCAAAATCATTGGTGCGTATAAAATGAACATGATGTATGACGTCACATATGCACACATATGTACACATTATATGCATATCATATGGTATTCATATAATCAACATTGTTGTTATTGTTGTTGGCTTATTCATCATTTGCAACAATCGGGTGAGGACACTCTTCCTGTCTGCGCTGTCGAGTGAAGATCCTTTCTGAGTACACTGAATCCAATCTTTGGACTTGGTGCTTACCCTCAGAAACTCAGGGGTCAAAGACAACCGAGGCAACTGCCAAGCTGTAAGTTTTTATCAAAGTAACATTCTCTTAAATGGAGTGTTTTACACTGCAGAAGGGCTCCCTCTGCCAAACTATTTCACCCATAGCCGGATGTCAGGAAGTGAATTCATGCCCTTCCTGAGGGCATTAATGTTAAGTGATCAGAAAAAAAACCTGGAATTACGACTCTCTTCACTGATTCTATTTTTCTGTATATCTAGCAAATCTCCACACCTCTACACACAGAGAAAATACTTTTTATATAATAGAAAAATTTTTTCTCTGTTTGTCTACAGCATATCTTATGATATAATGTTTACCAGACTCAATGAATTCTACAACCGATATCACAAAAACATGTAACAAAATAGATTTTATTGTCCTCCTCCTCCTCCTCCTCCTCCTCCTCCTCCTCCTCATCATCATCATCATCATCATCATCATCATCATCAGCAGCAGCAGCAGCAGCAGTAGTCTTTTAATATCCATTGTTGGATAGAGACCTTCCTTAAGATCCATCAAATCATGCATCACGGTGCTAATACCTTCTGAGATTGTCTAAGTCATCAGGCCATCTTATTTTTAGCCAACTCCGATTTCACTTATGATCTTAACGGATTCCCATTTTGAGTTGTGATGTCCAGCTGTTGTCTGACATTCTTGCAATATGGCCTGCCCATCACCATTTGAGCTTTCTTGTGTTTTTGATGATATCTCTGACTCCTGTTGGCTATCTAATCCAGTGTGTTCATCATTGTGATATTAAGCATGATCTCCGAAGGCCGTGACAAGCAACGGGAAGGACAGCTCCCAATTAAACTTTTTACAGATCAAAAAACAAACGGCAATAAGAATGTAAGGAAGTATGAAAGTAGAAATAAGTAATTTTGAAATATTAGCCATTCTTTCATCTGAATTACATCAAAGTTGCAGAATTTCTGAAATTTTGACAGGAAACCAGATTAATATGCCATTATTCAAATATCAAACTCTACAACCGAAATAAAATATACAACAAGCATGATAATATATGTTGATTATTAAGTAAATCTTAGTTCAAAAAAGTGCTCAGTATTATCAGTAGAGCAGTTATGACAGTTTTATTTGAAGATTTTTCTCAAGTGAAGCAGACTGTACAATTTATAATGAACAATTGAAAAATCTTCACTCGTGTTATAAATATATATATATGTATATGAAGTGCAACCAAAAAGTCTGCAGAATTTGAACAGTGCTTGTAAATCAAATACAGTACAGTCTTTTGCTGCTATCTTTTGTGAGCAGCTCATTTTGTGAGTCATCATGCAAACAGCAGGCAAAAAACTACTCCGAAGAAGTTTGTGAAAAGTAGGTGTTAGGGTCGGTCATTTTTTTCATCATGATTTCATGAACTTTTTGGTCGTACTTCATGTGTGACTTTGAATTTGTCAGTATACAATTCCAAAATATTGAGTTCAAAATGTATACAAGACAGACCTTTGCGACTAAATGAATGAAAAAAAACTTTGCAAATAATTCACTGCATCCAGCGTGCTGGTATTATGTCTAAGTTCGAAATGGACAATCATGAGGCTTAGATGAGTTACAGTGTGTGATAGTCCTCCTAATACCCTGGAAAACCATTGTTTCCCCAAACTATCTGGGCTACCAACTCTCCCTTATGGACCATATATTTCATCAGCCCCCCCCCCCCAACCCCCAGGTGAAGTTAATCAAAAATGATACATTGAAAATAAAAATTTGAATAGTTTTTTCTCTAATTTAAACATTCATTTAAGCACTCTTGTAAAATCAGCTTTTAAGACTTATGACTTTCTGCATAAGGAGTATTGATTCGTATTTTTTGTCCCCTCATCACCGCTTGTCTTCCAACACCTCCCTACTACCCCATTGCCTTCCAGTGCCCCTCTTGAATCTTCAAGTGCCCCCTCCCTTCAGGCGGTGGTGGCAGCACTCACTTTGGGAATCATTGTTGTAAACCATTTTTCTTATAGTCTGGCATAAATGTTTTAACAGAGGAAAGGAATTCTTCGTAAGCCATTGTACTAATTGCACAAAAGGATCTACTTTGAAGGAAACTGTGGAAATTATGTATTAGATGAGGTGATTTTTTTTCAATGTCATTCCCTGAACTTTTGGAGAGCACCTCATGCGTGTGTGTGTGTGTGTGTGTGTGTGTGTGTGTGTGTGTTACAGCCAAATCGTATTGGTTCATGTATTAGCACTGGAGTTAAACAATGTTGAGCTTGGTAAATACCTAGATGGGTGACCATCTGGGAATACCTGATGCTGCAAACTCCTGGGCATCTAGTAAAGAGTGACCCCTGGTGATCTCGGTTAATCCTCTTGGTATCTCAGCATTACTTACAGAAATGCAAACTGGAACACCACCCTCCCTGGCTGGCCTGATTGCAAGCAACAAGAAATGAATGGCTGAAACAATAAAACTAAATCTTCCAGGTTTTTTATTCCTTCAGGATTGCTGTCAATTCCAGTACTATGGATTAAGTGAATCAAATTTATTTTATTGGAAATGAAGGTTTGTTGATGACACTTTTAAAGGCTTGGATCTTGCTAAGAGGATAAGTGCTCAGTTTGAATTGGCACTGCCAAACTTGGAACTGATTTTCTCAATGACAGACAACGTAATTAAAGACCATGCCAAAAAACCAAACTCTTTGACTGTGTTTACCCTATTTGGCAGTGGACAGTTGTCTTTCTAGGTGAGCTACTGATAGAATAATCAACCAAAATAAATAGGAAAAAAAGTCAGGTCTGGTTAGTCATTCAACAGAAACCGTCACGTAACCAGCGCCTTTTGGTGGCATGCCGTGTTGGAGCTGCTCAACTGAAAAAGCTGAAAAAGGAGTGATCAATCAATAATCCCTTGACTTTTGTTGAGGGAAAAAAGGGGTGATAAGTCAATTAGTAACGTATCTTGCCTCTTGCTTGGCAGTGATCACTACAAAAAGTCTGAATTTTCAAAAAACAAGCACGAACGCAGCTGGACACAAACTAAGGGACCGTTCCAGCATAAACTTACATTGCCAATTGAACCCCCTCCATTAAAAACCTCTTTTGGAGGGGGAATTTTCAAAAACAAAAAAAACAACACTTTTCTAGACATGATGACGTGTTGAAATTTTCAGCCCTTTATCTCTGTTGGTATCACCTGCATGTGGGAAACATACATACATAAGTAGCCTGATAAACAGACCGAGAGACCAACTTAAAAACTGAAAGAGACTTATGTTGACAGTTTGGGTGACAGTTCTGATTGACGATGTCTAATAAAAATAGTGAAGAAGAAAGGCATTAGAAGAAAACGTAGAAAATATCTGTTCAATTCGTCCTGGTCAAGGTTGAGATTCTTGCTTAGACTGATTCTGTGCAAACTCTACCTTCTTCCCCCACCCCCATAAAATCTAAGGTAATTGTTGTGATTGTTGTTATTACTTAGTTTCACCCACCCTCTTCCCCTACCTACCTTTGGGAATCTCTCCTGTATTCATGCAGAGGAAAATATACCAAGAAACAGTTGCCAATTCAGATGTTTTGCATCTAGATCTAGATGTTTTTGGATGCACCTACAAGTAAGAATTGGCTGTTTAGATGATTTCCAATGAAATGAGTTGTATTTTCTATTTAATCTATACTTACAAAATAGATGAATGTATTTTGATGAAATAAGTAATATTTCAATAAGGCAAGTGTTTAGGATAAAAGTCACATAATAATGTGTAATATATTTCTTAGATTTTAAATTAATGCATACCTAGAGATTCTAGATGTTTCTAGGTGTTTTGAGATGATTTTGGACTCAATTTTAGATGTAAACATTGAAAATAAATTTGGCAACACTGCCAAGAAACAATTAGTGAAATAAGTTAAAAAGCTAGTTAAAGCCAAAGGTGGCAAGGTGCTACAATTAACTGGTACTAATTAGGTCCTAATTAGACAATCCTTTGTCAGGGAAAATTCTTGCAGATCTTTTCGGCAGTTGACTCAAATCGTTCGAGTCAGTCAGAAGGAGATCTTTTTTTTACTGAGTCTTACGGCTTAGGTTCTTGTGTCTCTTTCAAGATGGTAGCAAAAGCTAAATCCAGCGTGCCTAGCATTGCAAGCCAACCCAGTGCTGTGGTCCCTTCGTCAACAATTACTCGAGGCAGCCAACCAGGTAAATTAAAAATCCAAAACCTTTTTATTCCACATTACTTTAATTTCAAGAAAACAAATTTTTCATTCAAACAGGGATTGAAATAGGAGGGGGGTTAAGCAGGGATACATCATATACATACCTCTCAATTTCCAGAGTTTTTGTATGTTCAGTATTGACTAAATGACGATATCACCATACACTTAGTTCCCAAACCCAAGCCTTACTGTATACCTACTTCTCAAAATACTTTTCTACCACCGTATTCAAGGATCTTTTTCCTACAGTTTAACACATTCTTTTTGGTGCCCCCACAACAATTTGACCACACCATTCTATGGCTTTCTTCAGACGCACTATCTGTATTCTCCAATAAAGCCAAGTAAAAAAAACGGTAGCAAACTGAAATTTTTTGTCTCTAATTTTGAGAAATCACTAACCTTCAATTTTTTGTTCAGATAATCAAATCTCATCCTTCTCTACAACGTTTTGGTAGATCCACTCTTCAATCCTGTTTAGGTATATAATCCAAGAAAATGAGGCGAATGTTTCATTTCCGCATGAAGAAAATAAGCAAACTTTTTTCTCACAAAATGTTTTGTTGACAACATAAAAAAGATGAGATTTATTTTATTAGAGTCAATGATTTTCCTTAAAATTTGAAGCAACTCAATTTTCAATGCTTGTAAAATCTTTTGTGACTTTTACTTCTGCCGATTAGGTATGATCGGTTCTAAAATTCTACTCATAAAAAAATAACAATATTTGTGCTTGATCTTAACATACACTGGTAATGGGCATCTGCTGGGAGAAAGGGGGAGCAAATGGGGCATTTGACCCCCTCCTCTGATCAAGCTTTGCGAGTGAGTGCGAGGTTGGATAATAGAAGTTGGATAATGGTGGAGTACAATTGTTTTATGCAACTTCAACTTAATGTCCCTATATAAAATGACTGTATCATTATTCATTGGTAGCAGGGTTGTCGCCAAGAATTTATAACGAATGTATCCTTTTGCCGCTTCCCCTGGGAATATATCATTTTTCCCGCCCCAAGAAAAGTGACTACGGATACCATTGACAGTAATATCAAGAAAGAAAATGTTTGTGTCTCTTCACAACAGAACTGTTAATTCTCTCAACACGTTCACGCCCCAAGAAAAGTGACTACGGATACCATTGACAGTAATATCAAGAAAGAAAATGTTTGTGTCTCTTCACAACAGAACTGTTAATTCTCTCAACACGTTCACTACCTCATAATTCACACGTTTGTCTTGTGATATGATGCATCTTTCCTCTGACATACATTTATGTCCATTCCATAGTTATATTTAAGACAATATGATTAGACACAGCAATGCACTAGGCCAGAGGTTTTAAAACTGGGATCTGTGGACCTCTGGGGGTCTGACAAATAATGCTTGGGGTCCGTGACAGTGTTCTCCCTAAACCTAACTTTGCAAATCTTGTAGCAGAGAAACATCACCCATCACACACCTATCCAAGAATATGATCAATCAATCTGTATCATGTATTAGAATTCAAATAAATATAATCTATTCAGAATAAAGATGGTTATTTAAGGTCAAAAATTGTTTATTAATGTACTTCATTGATTACAGTCAAGAAAACTAAGTGCCTAAAATCGGGGTCCACCAGAATATTTCTTTTATAAAAGGGGTCCTTGTGTTTTCAAAGATTAGGAATCAATGTACTGAATGTGAGGTGCCTGTCCAACAAGGGGGCAATTTGAAATTTCAATGTGAAGAGGAAAGAAATGAGTCATGTTTAGGCTTAACTGATTAATTCCTAATTATACAATACCATTAATTGCAATGTAACTAATGCTCAGCTCATTAACTTTGCGAGCTGTAAAAGAAATGAGATAATAGCATTGTTGCT
Organism: Thysanoteuthis rhombus; assembly: GCA_963457665.1. Classification (NCBI taxonomy): domain Eukaryota; kingdom Metazoa; phylum Mollusca; class Cephalopoda; order Oegopsida; family Thysanoteuthidae; genus Thysanoteuthis; species Thysanoteuthis major. The sequence continues at coordinate 68,949,663 of OY735207.1, forward strand.
ACTAAATTTCACACAATAAACAAATTGCAAAAATTCTAATGAGTTTTCTCATATATACATATCCATTTTATTTCATTTCACTAAGAATGTGTTTTTTTTTCGAATCAAAACTCTAAACTTTTGTAAATTTCAGAATGTAACATTATTTTTAGAAACTGTCCCCAAAACATTCAACATAAGTTTCTTCAGTTTTCAAGTTGATCTGGCTGGCTGGCTGGCTGGCTGGTTATGTGCAGGTCGTACCAGAGGGATAAAAATAAAAACTTTTACTCCTTATTATGTCTTGAAAAAAAAAGGGTTGTTCTGTTTTTCGAAAATTTCCCCCCAAAATAGATTTGTAGCGGAAGGGGGAGGGGTGAATTTGCAATGTGAGTTTGTGATAAATTGATCCCTTAGTTTATGTCTGGCTCATTTGTTTTTTGTAAATTCAGACTTTCTTAGTGATTACTGCCCAACAAAAGGTGAGAGAAGTAATTTGTTCATTGATCGCCTTTTTTTCCAATTTTTTAAATGATCATCATAGTATGCAGCCAAAAGACGTTGGTCATGTGATCAAATTTTTGAAGCTGTTGAGGCTAAGAACAGAGCAAAAAAGATTTTGAATCACTGCACTAGACTTAACTTCTACCTTGCAACATTGAGCAGGAAACATGCTTCTCTTGTTGCGGTCTATGTTGAGCTATATAAGGTAGCTGTGAACATGATCAGAGGTTTTATTACTTCTCTGGTCATTCATATCAATGTTGTAAAATAAATTCAATCAAACAATACACAAACAAACACATATACACACTCACAAAAGAGGTGGGAGAGAAGTGACTCCTGGTTAAAGATTATTTTCAACTTTGGTAAAAATTGCTCAATTTTTAATGAAATGAATTTCATTTTGGTCCCAAGAGTAGTAAAATTTGATCAGTTGTATAGTTCAGAGTAAAGCTACAATTGATCAATAAATAGTAAAGTTTTTACCAATTTCCAATCAAGATTTCCTCCCCTCACTGTATGTATACAAAGAGACAAATTTCTCACTAGATGTATACAACCATAAATACATTTATGAATAGATATTCAGTAAGCTTCTTGTTATTTTTTCAAATTCTATTCTTGGATGAAGTATTGCAACATTATTATTAATTTTGACAAAGTTTTCTGCCTTCATCCTAATTTTCAGTTGCTTTTTATCATGACTTGGCTAGGGCCCAATTAGTGAGAAATCCAGAGTGGCTGAAACTCACAAAACAAGCAGTAGAGTAATTATTTACAAGCATTGCTTTGTTTTGATACAAGGCCAAACTAGCTTGCTTAGCCACTAGTCTATAACTTGCTGACGGTCTTGTATGTGTTATGCCAAAACAGTAAGATTGCCTGATGGGTGACGTTTTAACTTTCATATATAAATAAATACAAACTTTTAATTTTTTTAATTTGATCAAAAGTTCATTTAATCAAAACAAGAGTATAAAACAATTATTTTATTACAATCAAAAGTTTGAGAAATCAATCCTTTTTTTACAAAAAACAAGTAAACTTCGCCAATTACTTCATATATACATATATATATATATATATATATATATATATATATATATATATATATATATATATATAAATATATATATATATATATATATATATATATATATATATATATATATATATATATATATATTTATATATATATATATATATATATATATATACAACTGAGCCTGAACTTGACAAAGTTTGGCACAATAAATAAATTCAAATTTTTAATTTGATCAAAAGTTCATTTAATTAAAACAAGTATATAAAACAACTATTTTATCACAATCAAAAGTTAGTGAAATCAAATTTTTTTGCAAAAAAACAAGTAAACATTACCAATTAGGTAATTTCACAATTTCTTTATATATATATATATATACACACAGACACAGACACACACACACACATACACACACACACATATATGTATATATATATATATATATATATATATATATATATATATATATATATATATGTATATATATATATAACTACGCCTAAACTTGACTCAGTTTGGCACAAGGCCACAAAAATTGAACACTTACTAAGAATGAAACTCATTACATTTTCAAATTGGTCTGAAAGATTAATTACATCCAAATGTGTGGGCTAAAACGTCAAAAATTGGCCATGAACCACATGTCATTTGTATGGAAGGACACCTAAATATTACTCACTTCACTGGAGACGGTAAGAGTGGTGTAGAGGTCAACAGCACAGACAATGGAATTGGCAAGCTGGGTTCAAACTCCAGTCAGAGCTGTTTAGGTTCACTTTGCACTAATGCACTCAGGAAAAGCATGGATCCATCTCCTCTACCCCACCTCTAGCTATGGGTGAAATAGAAAAGCAGACCTGGCTCTAAATCCTAAATGGAAGGCAAGAAGGACAACTGCTTCCCATGTAGGGTATAGTTGAATGCAAACCTCAAAACCTTCCTGCAGACAAAAAGATCCTAAATATATCCTGCTACATTATCTTTTGGACTTCATCAGTGAGGACGAAGGGGAGATTCTATCTACTGGGCATCCCAGGATTTCCGTATATTTTGCCTCGGCTTACACCCTGAGGAGGTCTCACTTCAGTGTTGTTCCATTGTCTATTAAAACTTTTTCGTGGGATGAATTTTGTAAAAATCTCAAGTTTCGCGTATCACTGATTTCACTGCTCTTTCCAATGATACAAAAAATGTGTGTGTTTGTGTGTGTGTGTTTGTTTGTGTGTGTTTGTGTGTGAGTGTACATTTGTGTGTATGTGCATTTGTGTGTGTGTGTGCATTTGTGTGTATGTATGTGTGTGCCTGCAGAGCTGGATTAACTACATTGTAAAAGTAGCATAGGCTACAAGCCCTGCTATTTCAAGGGCCCCGCGTTGAATGCTTGCAAGCTATTAATCCTGATCCATTTGTTCTTTCACTGTAGTAATAAACTACTTTCTACTTTATTGGAGTTACTATTTCCATAAAATGGTTCATGGGAGTGTAGTGACTATTTCTATTTATAAAAATATATACAAATATGATGGCTTTGCTCGACGAACAAAGATTTGTTAGAAGTTTTTTCCACAGCAGTACGACAGTGGGACCTGTGTATGGAATAGTGCGACTTGCCCAGCATTGACCACAACCTTTAAACCAGGGGTTTACATCCTTTGGACCACTGAGGTGGCACGTATAGGAGCAAGGTCCTTAAGTTATAGGTTTGACAGGAGTATCCTTCTAAGATGTGTGCTGCCACCCCTTTGTGGGAGTATTCTGACAGTAAAACTGACCAATGGATCAGACCACAGGAAGAGAATAATCCATAGTTGGTAGATGCGAAGTTGGCTACAGAGATCTACATTCCTTTTGAAGGAGAATCAGGAGAGTATGGATGTCCGCTACTTAATAATATTACGTATGCTTTAAGATTCAAAGCTCCTTTACAAAATTTACTACTTTAACCAGAGCTGAATGAGAATGAGGAAATAAGTGTGAGGAAGATTATGTTGCACCAATCTTCCAAGTGGGGATGGCCTGCCTGGAAATCTCGGCTTTTACCTGGGCTCAAACATTGATCACCAATGCCAGTATATACACATTTTTCTACCCCAACTACTATCTGGGCATTTCTGTTGTTTCCACCATTTTTCTCAAACAAGCATCTATTTTCTAAGCTCTGAGGAAGCCCTGTACAACTGAAATGTACATGAGCAATTATACTTCTTAATGAAAATTTGTGATGTACTCATTAGTCTCAAGTCTTTTTCCTTTTCCACATTGTCAACTTTTCCACAACATTCTGACGGATGTACATCCTTTCTCCACACACACACACATATACATATAGTCAGTTTTACACATACTTTGTTTTTATGGTACTATGTGTAAATTTTCTCTTGTTGGGATCATCAGTTGTTTACCATGTAATCGTTTTGGGGATTTTAAAAAACAAAACAATCATATTAACATGGCACCCCAGTAGTGCTGATCAAAGACCACTTCCCTTTCAGCTATGATTTTAATATACAGCTTATGTCATACATGTAGATTGTTATATCATATAGAGTATTATCATTATTTGTTGTACATGGATGTTGTTTCATACTACACATCATTTAATTTTTTGAAATGGAATACTTATGTAGGTTACCCCAAAAACATATTTAATAATGAGGGATCAGTAAGTATAACAACAAACATGACTTCTTGTTCATGTCACTTTTATTGAGTGTTCACCCATGTGAATATTAAATCTGTTGTGTCAGTTTTAATCTCTGACTGTATACAAACGAACTCATGATATCTTTAAGAATATCAATTACAAAAAAATTTATTCAAGTTGATTTTCTATGAACCATTTATAAATATTTCACCATATATATATTTCACTATATATATATATATACTAGTTTACTGATACCGTCATAAAATGATGATGGTATTTAAATAATTTTGTAATTGTACTGTATTTAAAAATATCAAAACATCAAGTTGCTGTGCATTTCCTCATTTATATTCAATTGAAATATCATCATTGCCTTTATACACAAATTTATGGTCCCTAAGATGCAGCCATTTGAGTGTATATGAAAAAAAAAACTTGCCTACAAACAGACAAACATTTTTTGTCTTTATAATACGTATATATATATATATATATATATATATACTTGCATTAAGAAATGGATATATGATCCGACAGGAGGATAACATTGTTATTTTTTAGGTTCTCTGTCTATGGCAATGGACAGTTCTACTTGAAGGTAGTTTTCTAATAAAAATACTTCCTACACACAAACAAACTCTTCCACCAGAACAAGTTCTTTTGTTTCTTTTTTTAAAAAAACATCTAGAATTTGAATACTGGTAGGCCTTGCTTTTTGAAAGTTTACTATATCCTACTTTCTCCTTTATTTTCAAAAAAAGACTTGAAGCAAAAATGGCGTTCAGCTTTTGTTTTGCAAAGATCTATTATAGAGCCAGAGCACATCCTCTTTCTCTCTCTTCTACACCCAAATCTCTTGTACTTCTCACCATCACAACTTCCAAAGACTCAGTCTGACATATGATCCTAACCATTTGTTGGGTTCAAGGTGTAGTCAACACCTGGCTCGATAAGTGTTGTCACTACTATCTGCCCTACCAACTCCATTGTCAGAGGGTGGGGATCATGTATGGATCCGCTCCAAAGTCCAATCGATTCTCCCATTGCCTATTCTCGACGAAATTTCATTGAAATTCATCGAGAACCTCAGGATATGTGGACAGACATGAAACTTTGGTGATACTATGTGGTTTCAAGGTAGGGGAGGTAATTGTGCATGAGTCCATCCCAAAATTTAATCCGTCCTTCCTTACTCCATTGGCTACCCTTTCTTGAAATTTCATGGAGATTCGTTGAGAACTTCTGGAGATATCGTATGGCCAGACGGACAGACAATGGAAAGACGGATAGATGGAATGACAGAAAGACGCAGCCAAATACATACATCTCTCCAACTTCATTGCCCCGTTGAACTAGTGTGCAACTCATTACCATCATCATGAGGTTCTGAGCTGAGTGGACCAAGTTGTAGCAGTGCCCACTTTTGATGGTAAAGATTGGTTTCCTCTTTGAAGCTTTTGTGAAAAAATCTGTCAGTTTCGCAATCTTGGCAACCAAATCCAAAACATTTTGTTATTTTTTCTTTGTGCCAGTTTCTTCTTTTGTGCACCATCAACATGGACACATTTCATGTAGGTGGGCTGGAAATATAAAACAAAAGATTCAGAAACTAAAATGGCAATGGGCAGATCATTTTGCAAAAATATCAGACAACCGCTAGTCATCATGGCTCACAACATAGATCCCCAGGGATCATGAACTATGTCTGGTTAAAAAAATGAAATGACATCGCAATTTGGACAATTTCACAAGGTATTGGCACCGTGTGTCCACGATAGAGAGATCTGGCAAATCTTGTGGAAGGTCTATGCCCGGCAATGGATGTTTGAAAGATGATGATAATGATTATTTATATTTTGACAAATGACAATTTTGACAAAAGTAAACAAATATTAGTTCCTGGAAATAGAAATTTTCACCACCTAGCTCCTAAGGAGCAGGGTAGTAATAATGAATACTCACATGTGTCTATAGATACACAGACACAACACAATTTTTATTTCACAATTGGGCATTCCGATTCAAAGGTGTGTAGGGGGTAGGGGGTCATCAACCCCTTTTGAAAAAGAAACATACAATTACTATTGCTACCCCCTGGAAAAGTTGCAGCACAGGCCCCTTAACAACTAACCACAAAGCTACTGCACAGAACTACTTAGTGATTCAATATATTCATGTAGTTGAAATACCTACCTCTTCAATTCATATATATAAATTAATTCAATAAATAAAAAATTCAGGAGCCCAATTGTTATTAAAATCTACATCACCACCACCACCACCATCACCACCATCACCACCATCATAATCCACTGCTGGACTGAAGGCCTTTCCCAGCTCCTTCCATGCTAACCATGATTGTGTTAACCTCTACCAAGTCTTACCTGCAAATCATCTATCTTATAACTGGCCTCCTCCGGCTTCATTCGTTATCCTTTGCTAAGTGTCCTGCCCATCTCCATTTTTGATGCCTAATTACTTGTATATCTTTTACTTTGGTCCACTTTCAGATTCATATTCTTCATCTTGTCTAATTTACATACATTAAGTTATAAAGTATGTATTATTGTACACTTATGACTTGAGAACTATGCATCCCAGGTGTAAAATAAAACTATAACCAAATTCACCAAAGTCACAATCTACATATAGCATGTATTTTTAGGTCAAATTTAGAGAGTAATGAAATAATTTGAGAGAATTTTTTACATATTTTTCCCCCATCCCAATTATCCAGTCAAATGCTTCTAAGTACATGTCAGACCAGCAGACAGTGTTTCAAGAAGTAGGTCATGTTTGTTCCTAGGGGTTGGAGAGGTGACAAGATTCGAATAATATCTAGTCAACAGTTGTAGCTACCTGCTCCTCTCCGAGTGGAGTTGGGCCTTCCGCAAGAACTAGGTAAGAACCGCCCGATGGGGCGGGTTTTCAGCTTGTACAAAATAAGTCTCTCTTTTTTCCCAAAAGACAACCTCTCCTTTAAAGAACTCAAATGGAGCATGATTTTCTTGGTTTTAGACCCTTATAACGATAGGTTACAAACACAATGGGATGAATATTTTTCATTTTTTATGATGGTTTTGCACGAGCCAATTAGATTTTATTGCAACTGGTCATCGGCATAATAACCTTCTGGAGAAAAAATCTGCAGTACCCCTTCCTCTTCTGTTACCCTAAACAACTGCATATTTTGAAAGATGGTTCATCCAATGTTGTTTGACAGAGAAACACCTGAAAGGCTATGGACAGAGAAACAAACAGAGAGAGTCACATTGTTCATTTTACTGTTAGATTTAGTTTTTATTAGTTGAAATGTTTTATTGACTTTCATGTACAGGGTAAACAGGTTATTAATGAACGTCATGATTATACATTTTTGGGACACCCTCAGGGCCAGCCCTAGGATACCTGGTAACCAAGGCAAGCTGAACTTTGGCACCCTTTGAAGTATGGTATTATGTTATCAATCACTGCTACCCACAACAAACTGGTTTAATCACTGTTGCTGGGTTTGGGTTATTCATATGTTCTCACATTCATATCTATCTATTTATCTACTTTGACTTTGCCCAGTCCTGAGAGCTCATCGTAAAAACTTGAAATTTTCAACGTGTAAGGGATGTTTTTTTATTTTATTTTTTGGAAATTCCTCCCACTAATTAGTTTTTTTTTTATTGGGACTGTATAATTTACGATGAAAGTTTATGCTAAATTGTCCCCTTTGTTTGTGTCCAAAGGCATAAATGCTCATTTTTTGGAAATTTGTACTTTTTATTGATCGCAGTCTAAAAAAGGCAGGAAAAGTAACTCATTCATTGTTCACCCCTTTTCACCAATTTTTTAGTTGATCACCTTATCAAGTGACTAACCAGATCTGTTTATTTTTATAAATTTATGATCCAAACCATACTGATAGCATTTTCATTAAGGTAACTTAATTTTACCCATCATTACTGCTCAATTTACAAGGTAAAAAGCAGTATATATGGGAGGTGGTGATTCATAATTTCCCTTTGAATGCTAATTTATTTATTTATGTTTTACTGCAAGGAAAATAAATGTATAGGAACAAAAGATTCATAACAACAATCAGAGTTTCAGATCAATCAATCAATAGAACAGAAAGTATTCAATTGTCAGGTATTCCTAAAAAAAAATCTATCTTCACATCAAGGAATTTTCTTACTTACCCCTGACAACATAATTGAAAAAGGTATTTGTTTGTGTCTGTTTGTCTGTCTGTTCATTCATCTATTCAAAATCTCCAAAAGTACACGATGGATTTTAATGAAATTTTGTGTAAGAAAAGAAGTGGTCAAATTTTGGGGGGGCAGATCCAGAATTTTTTCTGATGGAGAGATATTTTTCAATCTTTTTTCTTTCAATTACATTTATGCACACGCTCATTACTGCCCACACAATATCGCGAAAAGTTCTCTATAAATTTCGATCAGGGTGGACAATAGACTACCAAAGGACTGAATTGGGGAGCGGATCCATTCACAATTACCTCCCTTATGTCATAATTACATGTCCAAACCAAATAACGATCTTGCCAAATTGTCATGTCTCTCCGTACAATATCTCTGAAAGTTCTCAATGAATTTCAAATGCGTTTTGAGAAAGGGTGAGCAACAGGATGAGAAAGAGGGGGGGTAAAATTTAGGGTGGATCCAGGAATCTTTTTTGATTGAGAGAAATTTTTCTGTTTTTTCTTCAATTACATTTATGTATATGCTCATGGCTGCCCACACGATATCTCCAAGAGTTATCTATAAATTTGAATGACATTTTGTGGAATCGGGGTCAATAGGCTATGGAAGAACTAAATAAATTTTGGAGCAAATCCGTGCACAATTACCGTAGTTATATATCCCCCACCACATGGTATCGCCAAAATTTTATGCTTGTCCACACAATATCACCAAAAGTTCTCAATGAATTTCTATGATATTCAGTAGAAGGGTGGACAATAAGCTATGGAAGAACTGATTAAATGTTGGAGCAGATTCATTGCAAACAATTACTCCCCATAACAATAACATTGACAGAGGTATACATTCTCAGAGGGCTTTCAAGTTTATCTATATTCTACCAAATGTTTCTCTTAGTTTCATTAGAAAAGAAGGTATTCAATTGTTAGATATTCCCTAAAAAATCTGCCTTCACATCAAGGAATTTTCTTACTTACCCCTGATAACATTGTTGGATAGAGGTATATGTATTATATTATAATCAGGTAAAAGAAAACAGCTCCAACACAGCATCAGAGTTTCTCTTAGTTTCACTGGAACAGAAAGTATGTAACAGTCAGATATTCCTTTAAAAAATCTGCCTTCACATCGAGGAATTTTCTGCTTTTGATTGTGTTTATTCTTTCTTATGTTGTTCATTTTTCCACTTTTTTATTTGTATTTGAAAAGTCTTACTGTCTCAGACGAATGAAAAGCGCCCCCTAGAGTTGCTGGAATTTAGGGTCGGTATTGGACACCTTGCATATATATGTAACCTAATTCAACACTGGATCACATTCTCTAGTTACTTTGTAAAGGGGAACCTAGTAATGACTGATGTCACTAGCATGACTATAGTAGTAATACAATATCATGCCACACTTCTTCAGGTTTGTCAATTTAAATCTAGCCCGTTTATTGTTTTAGTTGAGTAAATAAGCAGTAAATTAGCGCGGGTGTGCTTAAGCGTTAGGGCTATTTGGGGGTGCGTTTGGGATCATTTTTCGACGTTTTTTGGTGTTTTGGCCATTTTTGGCATTTTTTAAGGCAATTATTCTAAATATAAAATTTTTTGGCAGTCTATCTCATGTAAACATATTCTTTTAGTTGGCAACATTGCTTCTCCTCGATAGCAGTCCAGACGTTAATTCAGTGTTTTCCCATGTGTCAGCTGCTTCTCCCCGAAATTTTCAAAATTTTAGGTAAAACGTAATAATTAGAACAGTGTATCATTGAGAGATGAATATCCTCTTCTAAGAGATAAACCTCAGCAAATTCAAGTTCCTTTCGCGACGACTTATCTCTTCAAAGCTGGGTTTTCAGCGGTAGCTGTGATAAAAAGTAAGTATTGACAAGCTTTATCTATCTTTATGAAAATTTATCATTCAGGGCTTATTCCATTCAAGTAAATAAATACATTAAAAAAAAAAAACATATTTTTTATACTTTTTAAAAAATTATACACACAATGAAAAAGTCGCAGTAATCATCTTCAGTCAGAATAAAGTTGGAAATCTTTTCGTAATTTGTGAAAAAAAATAATTTAAAGTAGTTAAACACACGAGGTGTCAGAAAGTCGGTTGCATCCTTCTTTTAAATACCCTGTATAAAACAAATAATGTATGAATATATATATATATATATATATATATATATATATATATATATATATATATATATATATATGTATATATATATATATATATATATATATTGAATGCTATATTAACCATGTAACGACGGGAAATCATTTCATATACACGTGTGTATAAAGATTATACATATAACAGGCCTAGTTAGTCACTCAATAGAAACTATCACATGACCATCGATATTTGGAATCAAGCTGCGTTGGGGATGATCAAAAAATAGAGGGGTGATCTATGGACAACTTACTTTCCTTGCCTTTTGTTGAGTAGTAATCACTACAAAGTCTGATATTTCAAAGTAAGCTTGAATGCTGCTGGACACTAACTAAGGGATCCATTTGACATAAACTTACATTGCAAATTGAACCCCCAATAAAAACCTCTGGGTGGGGGGAGATTTTGAAAAAACAAAAGAATTTTTTTTAGACGTAATAAAGTGTGATTATTAAAATTTTCAGTTCTCTAGCTCCATTGGTGCTGTTTGCATATATGATGAATTTAAAAATACATAGCCAGCCAACCAGCCGGACCAAGTTGAAAACTGAAGAAACCTTAGTTGACAGTTTTGGTTGACGGTTTCTAATAAGGCCATAAAACCAAGGTAAAGCACCCTGGAGGGAATCGAATTCCCGGCCAGTGACTTTAGAGTAGGATGTTTAACAGTGCATCGTCGGATAAGGAACCCCCTTATTATTCGTTCATAAATAATGGGCCACATCTTATCTACCATTTATCTATCAACCGTTGTTCTTGATTTCTCACATATCAACAGACACTGATCAGTCTAAACAACAACTAAATAAAACAAAAACAGGCCTGGTTAGTCACTCAATAGAAACCGTCTCTTGAACAACATCTCTTAGCAGCATGCTGTGCTGGAGGTGATCAATTAAAAATTGGAAAAACAGGTGATCAACAAATAAGATACTTCTCCCACATCTTGTTGGGCAGTGATCACTTAAAACTGTCTGAATTTTCAAAAAACAAGCAATAATGCTGGACTCTAATTAATGACCAATTTAGCATGAATTTACATTGCAAATCGAACCTCCACAAAAACTGATGGGGGGATAAATAATACAAAATTTTCTTGTGAACCTAATAAGGGGTAATTGAGGAGAATATGATCTTACAAATAGATCAAGGGAGATAACTAACTTTAGCGTGGACGAATAAAAAACAATAAACACATGAAAGAAGTAAAGAATAACAACAATCAATACGACATTATTAATTCAAAATACTTTTAAAATACTTTTTTCTTTCAAATTTTGACGTTTCGAATGAATATTGTCATTTCATCAGGAATTAACGTTTTTTTAGGAAAAATAAAATAACCAAGTTATTGTGATATCGAATATCCAAAAACAGTTCAATTTTGTTATTTGCTTTATGTGCAATATTTTTCATGTTTTTTAATCATCAATTGTAAATAATTTGTTAGTCGTAGTTACCTCCCTTGGTTCATTTGGAAGCCCGCTCTCGAAAAAGTTATATCTGTGAGACGTTTTTCGTTACAATTACCTAATAAGAAAAAAATTGAATTTTCAGCCCTCTAGCTTCATTGGTGTGACATGTACACATGATACGTACATATATACATAGCCAGCCGGATCTGGGATTGAATAGGATTTCATTGAACTATTTTAATACAGATTTATGCGTTAACGCTGCTTTGCGGTGTAAACAAAATCTCAAAACGGTTATGTCTATTCTATACTGTTTATTCACATAAAGTTTATCGCATATTTTTCACTGATCACTCCTTTCTCCAAGGACACAAAAACATCGATTTATGTAAAGTTTTGGGTGTTTTTTCACAAACATGTCAGCCTGCTTCCCGGTACATGGCATGGGAAAATCAAGCGACAGGTTAAAGAGAGGACCCCTCTGGAATATTTACGTGGAGTAGCTTATATTTATATATAGATTAATTCCAGCAAGTAATGCCTACTGGCTATTTTTTATTATTATAGAAGATCCTTCTTTCATTGTCATTTAATGAAAGTGAAATAAATTTTGCATTGAGTTGTCCTGTTGATGTGTTTGGTCACATCGAATCGTCCTTTCTCTAGCCAGCCAGCCAGCCAGCCAGCCAGACAGACAGACCAACTTGAAGACTGGAGAAACCCATGTTGACAGTTTTTGTAGATGGTTTCTAAAAAATCTCACACAGTACTATTCATTATTCCAGACTTGTTGTAGTGCGAGTCTCGTAGCCATTAACAGTGTTAACAATGGAATCAGCAGCCGAGTTCAGACTGTGGCCAAATCTGTTTACCTTCACTCCGCACCAAAGAACTTAGGAAAGGTATGGATTCGTCGCTGCCCCGTCCTTTTGATTAAATAGCAGAGCAGATTGGGCTCTTTAGCTTTGGAAAGGCAACCAGTCTAGGGGAAGGACAACTCTGATTCCACACCAGGGAGTGGAGCCCTTTAAAGTTGGTTGTCAACTTTGACTTCCAAAGGCAGCTCCTCCAGGCAAGGGGAGGATTTCGCCTTTTGGAAATCATTTCAGTGTCATTCCATCGTCTATAGAGTCAGTAGAACGCTTCCTCAAGCGAGATTTAAAATTTGCGACCTCACTCCCCTGTTGTACTTTAGGGACATTCTTTTCAGTTTAAGGTGCGCCCCCAACGACCTTCGTATCCTAAGCAACTGCCTTGGTTGCTTAAAGTACGGATCGACCCTGCTCTCTCCCACTTCTCTGTCCTTCTGACATCTTTCTTTCTTTCCGCAAACATTTTTTAAACTTTTGATGTAGGATGTGGGTGTGCGGATTTTACATCAATTCTCCTTGAAAAATTCCCAAGCTAATCGAGTACGTAAAAAAAGGAAAGGAAATCAGATGTTATTGGAAGTTAATGAAGTGTGCTTGAGTCTCTCTCCTGTCCCCACTTCAATAACTCTCTGTCTCTTTCTGTCTGTCTCTCTCTCTGGGTGTGTACATGTATATGGACACAAATAAGGTGCAATATTTACTTGTTTATATTGCGAGAAATTCAATATAAAAAAATCAGATTCAAATTCAGGTTGGGGTGGAAGGTAGAATTATATCTCTGTGTAAAAAGAGGATTGCATTCAACTACAAAATGTAGGGTACTTACTATTCGAGATCATATTGTACTCGAGTAAACATAGTATATTCATTTCTTTCCTTTTTCACAATTCTGTCCCCCAAGTCTCTCTCTCCCCTCCCACTGTCTGTCTGTCTGTCTGTCTCTGTCTGCCTGTCATTCTATTTCATTCTTATTTGCGTGACATCTCTTTTTCTCTCGGTCTGTTCCCCTCTCCCTCTCTGTGTCTCTTTCCTCGCTCGTTCTTCCTTTAAATCTTTGTCTCTGTCTGTCTCTGTCTCTCTGTCTGTCTATCTCTGTCTCTGTTCCTCTCTCTCTCCGCCTCTGTCTCTATCTTTTCTCCCTCTTTTTCTCTTTCGAACCCAAATTAGGCGGTGGCAATCGGGAGGGGAAGGTCGTGTTGCGTCAATCTTCCGAGTGTGGAGAAATTGCTAACCTTGAAAATCAGCATCTAGAATCCAGACTTTTTTGTTATATCGGTTCGAACACCGAGCTCTGACGCCATTGGGTAATACGCAACTACGTTAGCCACCAAGTAGTAGACTAATGTCACCCTCTCTTGCTTCTTTTATTCCTCCCCCTTCTCTCTCTCTTTTCGCTTATTAGAAACAGGTTTCTACAGTTCTTAAGTTGGCCTGTCTGGCTGGTTACCTTCGAATGTATCACGCATACAAACCTCACCAATAGAGTCAGAAGGATGAAAAATTTAACAATTACTCTTTACTTATCGTATCTAGAAATAAAACGGCTTAAAAAAACAACAACGAAGAACCCCAAATAGGTTTGGAATTCAAGTATATTCTAAATCGATTCCTTAGTTTGTGTCCGACAACATTCATACCTATGCAGACTTTTTTGGTGATCACTGTCCAAAGGAAGGCGAGCGAAGTAACTTATTCATTGATCACCCATTCCTGCATTTTTTATTGATAACCCCAACAAGGCATACTGCCAAAAAATGTTGGTCACGTGACGGTTTCTACTGTATGATTAAATTGAGCCAAATTTAGTAAGGCACAAAGCCAAGAGAAAGAGGAAGGAAAATTCTATTGCACCAATCATTCCTATGGGGAGGGCCGCCATAAAATCCAGAACTCAAAATCCTGGCTTATACTCGGGTTCGAAAACTGGCCTCTGGCACCATTAGGAACGCATCAATTTCAACGTCAAGGTCAGAAGTGTAACTAAACATTTAGGGGGCAGGGGCTCAGGTGGGTACCTGACTCTTTGAGGGTCCTCCTCCAACATTCAATGATATTTGTCTGTAAAAATGCAGTAGTAGATGAAATTCTCAAATCGGAATATGATTTATTTATAAAGCCTTTAGCTTTTCGGGGTTTCCTCCATTGTGAGCCCAGATTTACGTTTTTCAATCAGACCCTTTTCCATAGCCACGCCACTGGTCAGTGCACGTTTTTATTATTAAATCTATTCATGTGGAAGAATTATTGACTGATGCGCGATGTCACCATTATTTTATTATTATTAGTGTTTGTTTGGTTCGTTGTCGTAACTCAAGCAACGCGTACAGTTAAGGAGACCCACCTTTCTTTCCTTCTCATAAAGAAATATAGCAACCACACTTATACACACACGCACCTATCATCCTTACATGTTATAGTTTTCCCGTCACACACATTTTCACTCGTTCGTGTACTTTACGCATGTGACGACATAACAAAGCTTAAAGCTGAGTAAAAAGGAAAAACCGTAGCAGCACCTGGAAGGAGAGATTTTGTTTCCACGGGAAGAAGAAACCTTTTTGTCAGGAACTTAAAAAAACTTGCTTCTTGATATATTTTCTACTTTTCTTGTGTTGTGGTGGCATTCGGTCTGGTACGGTAATCATTACGTTTTTTTTGTACAAATTAACTTGCTTTATTTATTTAATTTTTTTGCCCTTAACTGAGTACCAGATGGTTCAAGTCTTGAATTTTATTTTGAAGTCTATATTGGGGGGTATTAATTTGGGTAAAAAGTAACAGTTCGGCCTCCGGCTAGGAAAGAAGTCACATTTGACTAATGATAATTATTATAGTAAAAGAAATATTTTGAGACACTCGACTGTGGACAATAATTGTAATACAAACGAAGACATTGGTTATTTATTGACAATTCATGGCGTTGATAATAACTTATATAACACTATGGACAGTGTTGGAAATAGGGTTGGGGTACGATGTGTGTATATTCTTCTCTATTTCCAGGGATTAGTGTGTTCAATTTTTGCTTATTGAGACATTATTGTAGACCTAAATCCCCAAAACAAGCCTCACCGTATACGTAGTCCCCCCCAAGAAAAACAAACATTTCCATCAATGACTATATGGCATTTGCGTTAGAAATGACTGTCGGTGTTTGTGTAGGACTTGGGGTTAGAAAGTAACAGACACAAATCAAATTTAGGCTCTGAAAGAGTCACACCTATAATTATAAAAATAAGTATTTTTTATGAGTAAATAATGTAGTCAACCCTTGAGGAGCAACACACAAATTGTGAAGGCGTTCTTACTATGGTAATAGAATTTTAAAATATGTAATTATGCTATCTGTTTTTATTTTTTCTACTTTTAAGCAACACATTGAATAATAATTCATGATTTCTGTGATTTTTTCCCCCACTACCATTATTTTGTTCCCTGTTTACACCTTTTCTCTGATTCGTTTTCGAGTACCCACCTCTATTTTCTTTTTATCTTTCTTCGACAACTGGTCCAAACCCAAACGTTAACCCAATACCTGCAGCAGGTGTTGAAAGATTTCCGTCATTCGCAGTTAACTGTTTAAACTTTACTACTTGAAACCCTTGTTGACTCAAAGGTAATTTCTATTTGATATGTCTCCTCGTTTTAAATATTTCACGGTAAATACTTGAAGAAAGAACTAATCATTCGCCAAATATCTATTTTGTCTGTAACATCCGAGAAGAAAAAAAAAAAAAAGCAAAGGGTGTGTAATATGTGCTGATATAAATGTTTCGTTTATTGACGACTAAATTGTTTTTGTAGAATTCGTTTCAATTTAACCTTTAGGACTTAACAAAAAAAAATATCGATTACATTCAAGCCGTCATTTTAGACGGCACTAGTTTCACTAGTTTTAAATGAAATAACCTTTTAAACTTCAGAGTTTTTTTAGATGGAGTTTAGATGAATAAATGAAGAAGTTTTTAGGGCAATCTTTCCGCTTTGAATGATATTAAACCTCTTTTAATCAGAAAAAAGATTTCTTTTAAAACTTCTCTCCCTTCGTCTAACTCCAATCGGAGGCTGGAGTTGACTAGGCTTTTCTACCATAACAAGAACAATCCTAATTTAGGGAAGTAAACCCTTCATTACTTGTTTTCCCGTCGCATTAAACTGAACTGATATATAAAATCAACATTTTACGATAATCAAGTGATCAGTAGGCAGCTCTACTTACGACTGAGCCAAACTGACAACTTTTGTCTACGAATCTAATTTGTTCTACATAATACAAAAGTTGAAGCAATCTTCATCTATCGTTATAGAAGTAAGAGTGAAGTTTAACCCTGCAGCAGTCAGGCATGTTTTACTTTAACTATTTAAAAAGGCAAAGCTAATTTCGGCACATCATAGGGAAGATGGTCCTAATTGGAATTCTGAGTGTGAAAATTTCACAACTACACCCACTTGATGCTAAAAATGGCGCATAAGTAAAAAGAAATAAGACAATTCTATTCGTGGAAGAAAAACAATTGTGAATTTATATTATTATTGCCTTGAATAAATTAAATTGTTAGTTGAATTTGCTTTTCCTCATAAATTCTGATAGATCTCATTACTGCGTGACATCAGCTGGATTCCAATCCGGGACCACTTTCCCTAAGTTGTACCATTTATTTTAGAATTCAAAACTAGTGCACTTGTCTTATGATGAACCATGTGATAAATGATAAAACCAACTTCTCCAGCAGTACTATTTACTAACAATTGGGGGAAAAAAAAAGATAGTATGTGATTGGGCATCTGTTGGGCAGGGTCAAACGGAGCATTTGTCACCACCACCCTGCCCCCCTCCAATTAGGCCTTCTCACCCAGGGTGAGTATGTTTGAAAATTGAAACCTTATAGTCAATAAATAATAATGGTAATGCATGATTGTTTTATGAAATCTCAGCTTAATGGACTTGTATAGAAAGATGGTACAATTATTTGCTGGTAGCCGGGAAGCCGTTAAGATATATTCCGGATATATATCCTTTGCCAGCCCACCTGAAAGAAATGACAGTGGATGCCCTTGGATGTGAGCTAGACCAAGAATAGGGGTTGTTTCATTAGACTCACTAAATGGTCTGCTAAACCACTTATTCCATGACAATGTGCCCTTGTAAATAATATATATAATTAATATTTATTAAGACCAGCCGAAAGAAATGGTGTGGATGAATGTGACAGGTTCTATATTTATCGAATAAGTTTGAAGATTGCTTCATGTGGTTAATGACTATTTACAAACCTTATTTTAGTATTTTTGAGGGGTTGGTGGGAGGGGTACAAGGTCACAATCATGGGGGTACCCAATGAGCGAAGTTCAATCTATTTTTGCAAGCGCATGCTCACAACCATTGCCACTTTTCCTGGAAGGGTCAAAAGGATATATATCTAGGGTCGGGGGAGGTGGTTAAAAGATATATTCAGAATATATCTTGGCAGTAACCTTATTATCTGTGAAGAATGATAATCTTATCAGGGTTCTTTAAATTGGGGTTACATGGATCAAAAGTACAACACTATCATCCATTTTTGATTAAAAGATTCAAACCTTTCACACACCCTCACCTAAGGTGAGAAGGCCTGATCCAGGATGGAAAAATACCGTTTGTGAACTAACTGGCCCCAGCAGACACCCGTGCTTACAACTGCTTCTTCCAAGCTTTGTCCTATGACAATATTCGTTAATTGAATTTATTTGTGGTTGTTGGATGGGGGGGTTTGACTTTGAGAATTGTCTGTATGTGTTGATTTTCACCTGGAAGTAATGTTGTCCTGTGCCAATAGACATGCTGAAATGTCTTGTTTTGATTTCTGAGCACACTGCTATTTGTTGTCAAAACATGAAACAGTCAACCTTACTGACAACTTTGTGCACGTAGTTACTTATGCTTACACTAACTCGGTTGAATGTTAGCAAACTCTTAACCCTGATTATTAATTAATTGAATAAATTAACAGGTCTGGTTAATTATTCAAGAGAAACCATCATGTGATACACTTCTGCTTCTTCACAAAGTATTTTCCAGTAAGTCAGAAATTCAATAGCCTCCTTTCCTCACTCAATCTGACCATCCCAGATTTTTTCCTGAAGGGATATCTGAAGGGGGTGTGTCCACACATTCAAGCCAGCAACCATTCGGAAGCTAAAAGGCGATATTCGGTTTGAAATTGAATCAATGGCAGAAGAAACCTTGCTCTGTGTCATGGAAAATTCACTTGAAAGAGCAAGACTTTGCAACGGTGTAGAAGGACATCATTTTCTATACTTGATTCCAAAAATTTCAAGAATCGTCTCTAATTTCAGAAAACAAATTGTCATTGTTTGAAAGTCTTTTTGACCAAACGGTTTTAATGAGACAAAAAACAGGTTTGAGAATGACATTCTTTCTTAACACAACAGGTTGATGTGTGTGTGTGTTCACAGTATGATGCTTCGTTGTGGCTTGCTTCAATTTCCAGTCATAACGGGCCAAGTGCTAGAACGAAGCCTAGTTCAGGTGATGACAGAAAGACTGTTTATAAAAAACCAAACAAGTACGCTCATTCATTACCTGCTTGTCATCATCATCATAATCATAACTATCATTGTCTACAGCAGCCATCATAACATAGGCTTCCGCTTAGGGGGAGAAGGGGCAAACAGGACCCCTGCCCCTACCTGGATCAGGCCTTCTAATGTAGGGTTTTGAAAAGTTGTAACCTTATAGTCAATAAAGGATGACAGTGGTGTACAATTGTTTCTTTATAATCCCAACATGATGTACTTGTATAAAGAGATGTTATTAATCTTTACTGTTTAGGAAGTTGCTGCTAAGATATATTCCCTTTTGCCCCCCAAAAACATTTCAAATTGTTTTTATTTTTTCTGTTGTTATTTTACATATTTTAATCCTGCTTTTACTTTAACTATTTCATGTGTATATACACACATAAAAAGCAGATCTTTGTGAACCAGAATATGCATTCCTTCAAGAAATCATAGGATGATTTAACTTTTTTAAGGCCTCAAGCCGAGGGCATGAAAATTGAGAAAAGACATCAAGACAATGATATACACATCCATTAAATTTATTCTTTTCATTTTATTGAAATATTAAATCATTTTTTCAAATGAGGAATTTAAACTGTCCAAAATTGAATGTAAAAAAAATTCATTTAAATAGTCCTGAAGGCCCATGCAAAGCTGGTAATAAGCCTTGGCTGATTGGGGAAAGTAGATCCCACTTCAAACTGCTCATTAAGTATTTTTGCGATCAGTGCTAAGTACATATGATTTATGTATGAATATATACATGTGCTCTACATGATATATCTTCAATTAATAGAACTGAAGAAGAAAAAAAAAGAGAATTCTTGAAAAAGATAATGACTTGCAATTTTATTCAGCTTCTGTTTCTATAAAATCATGTTACTGCCATTCCTAAGCACTGCAACCAGAGCTCATAGCAAGAAGCCACTGGGGTTTGAAAGCACTTCTTCTCAAGCAGATCTGCTTCTATCTGGAACAAGCTATCAGAATCCAGAGTCTCTGAATGTTCAAGTCTGAAATTATGAAATGAATGATAAACCTAAATTGGACTCCACAGGTTGACCTTACTAACCTAATATCATCCCAATTGAGATACAAAAGGAATGTGCAAAAGACAATCAAGTACAGCAGTATTATGATAAGAAGTAAATATAACAGTATTTGCCTTTATCAGAAGGAGGAGGCCCTCTCAAAATTGTTGGGCACCCAAGACTCAAGTCTGTTCTGTTTTTAAGGTTGAGATACTGTAATATCATGTAGTGTTGAATTTTTAACTTTCCTTCCTTCTGTCTAGTATGAATCTCCCACTTTTCATTCAAATGAATCCAGATGTTGAAAGGAAGACATTCAACTGATAAGATGCTGTGGTAAATATTCAAAGTATGTTAATCATATAATAAATTATTAAAAAGCTGCAACCAGTGTCATCTTATTGCAAATGAAGGTAAGAAGAACTAACCACAGAATATAGATGTCTGTAAATAATATTTATACAATACTCGCACAACTGAATATTGCCTTCAAGAAAAAAGGTGTTGCCCAAGACGAAGCTAATTTATTATTCATTTTACATATTATCACTCTGATACAACTTGCTCAGCTGCTTTCAGAGATGTTTATCTACTTTCACAGGGTATGGTAAAAATAACTCTTCCATGTGAAAGCAGAACAACTTTATTCTCTGCAAGATATTAATATTTGAAAAGCTGGTTATCATTCGTAGGATTTGAGGCTCAGTGATGTGGTTGCTATACAGGGAACCCCCAAATTAATGTCTGCATTGCATGTTTAAAATATTTTTATGCAAAGTTGTGGTAAAAAGCTACTGACGATTTGGCTGAAGGTATAAGTTTGTCAAAACTAATATAGTCTTACTTTTATACAAATCAACTAATATGTACAACAAGAAAAAGAACAGACTCTGTTGAAAACCTGTGACGTTGTTTACACAATTTTTGATTGCGTTAGGCAACATTTGTTTTAGTTATGGAACTAATTGTTTCCAATTGATATTAAAAAAAAGTTTATTCCTTATGAATCTTTTCCCTCTGAAATAGGGACTGAAGTTTTGAACAAAAATCCTAAAAGTTTAATGCCCAGGAAACCCATCCCCAAGACAGTACCCCCTCATTTGCACCAAGAGAGGGAGTTTCAGGGGCACTCCCTGATGTATTCAGCAATAGTTAACCTATGATTCGATCTTGAGTTATGTGTAGCTACCCGCCCTGAAAAGTATTTTTCTTTGTCAGGTGATAAATAAATCTCTACTTACAAGCACACATATGATGTATTTTATATTTTTTGTCTGTAACATTTATCAAGGAAAATGAGTATTAAATGCTAATTTTAGAGTAGTTTCACTCTAATTATTTACAATTACATTAAAAAATCTGAGTTCATAAGACATTGGGAAATACTGAGTAACATAATGTTTCTGATATTTTTTTTAAAAGTCGAGTTTAATTAAAAAATTATCTAAATATAATATTTTTTGATGGCATGGGTAGACTAGAGTTATAATGGAAATCGAGTACCGTACAGTTTGTAATTGTTTGGTATTTCACTTAGGAAGAAAAAGAAAACAGAAAATTGGTTAAACAAACTTTGAGTCAAAAACTACAAAAAATTTTTTATTAGATCACTAAATTACTTGTTCTACTGCCAGAAATATTCAGTCTTCTAGTGAATAAAATATCTAAAGCAGGTCTGATTACTCACTCAATAGAAATTGTCATATGACCAATGTCTTTTGGCAACATGATGTGTTGGTGATGATCAATGATAAATTACCTCTTGCCTCTCTTTAGATCTCTAAAAAGTTCAAATTTTCAAAAAACAAGCGTGAACACAGCCAGACATAAATTAAAGACCAATTTAGCATAAAGTTTCATTGGTAATCCTCCCCTTGCTCCAACTGAAATTCAATTTAGAAGGTAATTTTCAGAAAAAAACCCAGAAAAAAATTTTTTTTTCTTGACATGACTCTTCAATAATTTTCAGCCCTTTATCTCTATTAGTATGGTCTTTGTGCATGATACAGACCTACTAATCGAGACCACCTAAAAAACAGGATAAAAACCCCTGCTGACAGTTTTGAT
Organism: Thysanoteuthis rhombus; assembly: GCA_963457665.1. NCBI lineage: Eukaryota > Metazoa > Mollusca > Cephalopoda > Oegopsida > Thysanoteuthidae > Thysanoteuthis > Thysanoteuthis major. The sequence goes on from OY735207.1 coordinate 68,972,160, forward strand.
TGACGCTTTCTAATAGGTCGACATAGGTAGAGTAAGTGAATGGGAAGCCATAAAAAAAATAAGTTTAAACCTTGTCAATATATGTATATATATAGTTTAGAAAGCTTTACAGCTTTAAGCAGTAAAGATATGAATGAATTTCTCAAAATTTATGTATTTTTCTGTCAATTTTTTCCAAATATGTTAATGCAATTCATGTAAGCTTTCCAGAGAGTTTTTAGTTTTACACAGAATTAGATATTATGGTACTGTGTGAATTTTCCTTGTTGAGATCATCAGTGGAAATTTTTTTTTTTTCTCCATGATTCTATGCATCCCCGGGAGCCTTCAGGTGTGATGGTCTTGAGCATCACCTGTGATTGTTCTTTTGAATCTCCTCAATTGAGTTGAAACAACGTCCTTTTCTCTATTGGAATTTCAGCTCATAAAACTGGAAGAAGTTGTGGAGGGCAAAGTCAGGTGAATTGAGTGGACGGGGAATGACTGGCGTGTTATTGGAAGCCAGGACTTGATGGAAAACGAGTGACTCAGCACAAATCCTGCAGCAATGCGTCTCTTGTTAAACATGTTTGACGAAATGCATCAAATGTGTTTTTATGACAGTCCTATGATATCACAAACATCACAGACATTTTGTCTATGATTTACAAGTATAGCCTTGCACTCTTTTCTGATGTTTCCTGGTGTTGTGTTTGTCGATGGTCATCCAATTTGGTCATCCTCTTTGACAGATGTTCATCCTTCTTTGAAACACTTGCACCAGAAAAAAACATTTTATTTCAGGACTTGGTGTTGTCACCAAAAGCTTCCTGAAGAAACTAGTGAGTTTCTGCAACCATCTTGTTGACCTTGAGGCAGAATGATGCAGGTTCTTTGCTCCATGAGATCAGCCATTGTAAGCATTATTGATAGAATATAGCCATTTTATACGTTTGATGTAAATACACTGCCAATGATTTTACTGAAGAAACATATTGAAAACTATGAAGCACTTATAGAGCGCATACCTCTGCCAACACCTTTGCCAGGGGACATAATTTTGCTTGGATCCTCCTCAAAATTCAATCATTTCTTCTGTGCCCTATTTTCCACCCTCCTGCAAAATTTAATTGAAATTCATTGAGTAATTTTTGGGATATCATGTGGACAGACAGACAGACAGACAAGTAGGAAGATGTGACTGGATACATATACCTCTCCACCTTAATCGGAAGAGGTAATGTTAAAGGAATGGATTGTCAATGGTCAAGAATCAAAGTAAGCCTCATTGACTGAATAGAATTATATGTTGGGAAACCAAATGAAGTATGTTTTTAGATAATCAATATTCAATTGACGAACCAACGTGATCACAGTTTTCTGAATTTTTTTTTACATTTCTTTCTCTTTTTCATCTTGTATCTTAGTCTTTTTAACAATTAGCAAAATGTTGTGCTAAAAATAACAAAAAAGAAGATCCTTGATCAAAAACTTGTATTGATATATTGTATTTTATGAATGTTTTGATGCTTTTTAGCTCTGAATATTGTTAGTTTTTGTGTTGACTGCATCTGCCTGTTTTTACAACATGCAATTCTGGAAGAAAATTATTTTTCTTTCAATTTTAGCTGTTTTCAAACCATTGGACCCTACAACCATCCTGAAATATGTTAGTTCTTAGAAAAAAATTCTTTGCAAAGGTCTTATCAGGGGTGTCCTATTTACAATGTAACTATAATGATAAATTGGGCACTTTCTGCTATTTTCATGGGGGTACTACCTACTTGAGTTATCTTCTCCTCTTCTAGTTACTTTCCTTTATACCTTCAGCCTTAACCCCAACCTTGAAAAAATAAAAATTACTGAAATAAAATAAAACTTCTTTTAAAAATGTTGAACCAAAGGAGATAATAATACTGTAGTTGAGAAAAAACAACCATGATCCAGAACGTGGCAAACTTCAGCACACGGATCAAATCCCGCCTGCAGCCTCATTTTCATCCAATCCATCAACTTCATTGAATATATGGGCTGTTGCTTACAGAAATTCTTTATTTTCTGTCCCTGTAACAATAAAATTGAATACATAGAGCGAAAATCTCATTTTTGCAGTGGTCTCAAATAAATAAATTTCTCTGAGCTAAAAATGTTTTAACTCTACATAAGTTAGTCTGGTTGATAACTTAAAAAAAACCCCGACATGACTAAGTCCTTTGCCAGCGTGTTATGTTATGCTGCATTTTGTTAAGCACTAATTAAAAAAGTCAGAATTTTCCAAAAACAGGTGTGAAATTGAACCCCCTCCACTAAAAAGCTATTTTGAGGGAATTAAAAAAAAAAATTTTTTTTAGACATAAGAAGGAGTGAATGTTTAAATTTCAGCCCTCTAGCTCGATTGATGTGGCCTTGTATGCTCAACAGAAAGATACATGGATAACCAGCCAGACACACCCACATAAAAATCAAGAAATCCTTGTCGACAGTTTTGGCTCATTATTTCTCACTGATTCCTTCAGTTTTTAATAATTTTTGTGTGATTAATGTTTCAGTTTTTTAATCTTCTTGATCAGCAAAACATGAAAGAGAAAAATTTTGCCGATTACTATCCTAGAACAACATAAAAGTTTCTATATTCAGAGTACATCGCACTGCATTAGGCAAAAGAGGTTTGCTATGAACACCACACAAAACATTTCAGAAATAAAGGTTAGGGTATAAACTTACTGAAATGTAATTCCATCAATTTGATCTCTTACACAAAGATGGACTACACTCAACTGAAGGCAAGCAGACCCCATTGTATCTACCCATAGAAGACTGCATATCCACTTTTCTAACTTTTTGCTAATAGCCCCCCAAATTTGTATTTCTTTTAGGATTTTATTTTTGCTTCTATCATCTTGTAATATGGCTGATATAGTTCTGAAATTTTATAGAACATAGTTATTACATTTAGACTTTTGGTGGTGAAAGTTCTGTTGATGAGGATACAATATAAATTGAAAAAGAATTTTAACACTGAGTTGCTTATCTCACTACACTATGTTCCATACCTATTTCAGTTCCAAGGTTTTTTTCTAATTTTTTTGGTTTATTTCAACTTCGTCCTGTGATCGCAGCCCGGTACACTCACTGAAATATAGCTATAGAATGCTATTACAAAAAAGCTCGATGACAATTGATAATACTCTATTTAAGCTGAAGATAGTAAGGAAAGGAAGTACTATGATTACATATTCCAATTGGTGTTAGATTTATTTATATTCCATCTAATGTACATAAGTATAATATGCATGTATATATATGTATATAAATGCACATGACTTCTTTTTTTATCCAGAATATCTTGATTGTGTCCGTAGATATTCCCAGGAATAACCCATAACAAACTAATCTTTTCTCTTTCTTGGATCTTTTCTTGTAGCTTCTTTATGGCTAGCTCATTAAGGGTCTTAGCTTTTTTGTAAAGAGCTCCTTTGTGGTTAGCTCTTTCTGGCTGTATCCAGCACAGCCACGTCTTTGGTCTGACAGGCTTTCTTTTCCTTTTTGCAACCACCATATTTGGTGCTCTTGCTTGGATTGGATACTCAGTCTAGATCTCAAAATCTCAAAATCTCAGCATATTTCACTCTTATTTTCCATAATTTCTGGTTTCTGCTCCTACCTTTTTATTTTTTTGTGTAACCAAAATTTCATGTCAATTTAGAATGACATGCAAATGTGTCTCTGACATTGTGCCTAGAATCAAGTTACTTGTTGGAAGGAGCCAAGCTCATCTATCTCATTAAAATGTAACATTAAATTAAACGAAATTACCAACAAATACTAAATGTCGGTTGTCTGTATGGTAATGCCAGACAGGACCATGGTTGCCAACTTATTTTAATTTTCTTGAACAAGGATTGAGGAAAAAAAAGTCTTTAAAAAAAATTAATTCTTTAGAAAATGATCTGAAATATAATCTTGAAATATACAGCATATATTTAAAATCAAACTGCAATTTTTCTAAATCCCTAAAAATAGAGGAAACCATATGTGAATTTTGCACACATATTTGGGGCCTTCTTCAACTGTTTTATGCTCTGGGGTAGAGTCAAAATTAAAAAAAGAAGTGTTCCCACTGAAAATTTTGCATTATAAAATGATATAAGTGATTTTATAAATTGAAATTTGAAAAAAATTTTTCTCAGATCATTATTATCAGGTTGACCATGTAAGCAGAACCCGTGTTATTATTTCTCTTTTTTTAAAACTAAAACCAAGAACCTACTTTCTCAAATCATGACTGGGGATCCCATGAGTACACACAGAAAATTTCATTGAGATATGTTCTATGATTCCAGAGTTTCATCCAGATGGGTACGTTTATGATGAATTGTAGTAGGATTATTTACATATTAAATTTTTGAATAAAATATTTCCTTACAATTTGATTCATGAATCATTTGACCACTGTGTTTATTAACATCAGAGATTATTTTATTTTGATGTATCAGGTCAAAGCATTTATCTATTCATGAGGAATACTTCTTCAGATGAATTCAAAGTCAGAATAAGAACATTTATTTAATGGTTTCCCTATATACATACAGAGATAATGACATGCACATAAATGTGTTTTTTTATTTGTATTTTTAAAAAAATTTGTCAATGATTGTATTTAAGAATAGTCTAATAAAAGAAATTTTTATTTCATTTTTCATGTTCAAATGAATCAGCTGAGGTAGTAGATTACTCATAATTCATAATCTCAATGAAAAAGCTAGGAAGCACTCAGAGAATGAATACCTTTTTCAATACAATACTAAAAACTAAGAACTAAATAGATATAAAACATTAAAAAACAAGGGAGAGAAATTCAAATGCACAAATATAAAGTTACTTCTCTTGGAATTTGAGATTAGCTTTTGTATTAACTGTTATTTTCAATTTCTTTTCTAGCAAAATGATAAAAATATCTCTCAATTGAGAAAAAATTCCAGTATGCACCCCAAAATTTAATCAGTTCCACAAAATTTTGTTGAAATTCTTTGAGAAACAAATGGATGGACAGGCAGATACAGGAATGGACATGAGAGAATATGTAATGACCACTGTCCAGTGCTAAGTGTTGGGATTTGAAATACTTGCTAGGAAATCATTTTCCATTAAAGTCAGCCTCCCAACATGTGAGCTAAATTAATCTCATTTCAATTTCTGCAGTTTAGGTGAGGGAACGCTTACAGAATGCACTCCTCTGCCAAGGCCATTGTCAAAGAAGATTGAATGAAAATCAATCCATGTATAGCTATGATGCTGAATTCCTGACAAATAAAATACTAAAAAAAAATGGGGTAGAAAATTGAAATGTGCAAATATTGAGTTACATCCCATGAAATTTAAATTCGGTGTTTTTATCGATAGTTCATTTTTAACCCCTTTTCTTGTACAATAATAAAATAAAATTGAAAACAAATTCCTGGATCAGCCCTCAAAATTCAATCAATTCTTACTTAGCCCATGATCTACTGTTCCACAAAATGTCGTTGAAATTCATTGAGATCTGTCGCAGAAAAAAAAAGTGGATACATAAGTGTATTGAAAAAATAAAAAATTATCTCCCAAACAAATTCCTGGATCCGCCCCCAAATTTAATCAATTCCTCCTTAGCCCATGCATAATTTTATTCTAATTCATTGAGATCTTCTGGAGATATTGTCTGGACAGACAGACATAAACAAGCAGTGATAGAAATGAGTTTTGGGGATTAGGTATATGGTAAGACTTAGGGACTTTTAGGAACTGGGTAAAGACTCCAAAGTAGACTCTGAACATTAAAAAAAAAACTAGAAATTGAGAAATAGATATATGCTGTTACCTCCATTTACTCCCTCCCCTATTTCCATTCCTGGACATAAGTGAATAGATATACCTTTTCCAATTTTGTTTGTTGGAAGAGGTAAATTGATTTCCATTGATTGATAAAGGCTTGAGTAATCCACAGCAAAACTGCTTCTTTGAAAAAAACATTCATTTCCTTTGACAACGTTCTTTGTGATGAGAAATCAATACTTCATTGCAAAAATACGTTGGCTTACAATTCTATTATTTCAGAACTCTTGGTGAGACCATCACGACTGGCGTAGATACATTGCCAGAGGATGGGGACGAGGGGGTGCAGTTGCCCCCAGGTACTTGTGTCAAGAGGCACAATTTCTTTTTGCCTATGTTGCTTATACCCTCATTTATTAATAATATTCTGGGATAAGGCCTTGGTGATGGCCTCTTCTACCAGGTTCTAATATGTGTTGATTACTTCATACATTGTTCGGTGATCGGATGATACTGCATAGAGATCTATGTCAGAGTTGTGAATAATTCCTTTTCGCTCCCACAGTTTGTCCTGGTGGTTGTTGAATGCGTTCAAGCTCAGTGCCTCCACTATTACCTGTGGAAGATTGTTCCACTCATCAGTGACTCAGCATTTGAAAGAGAATCTTCTGATATCTTTTGTACGGCTCTCTTTGTTTACATTGGACTTGCAACCTCTAAATCTGTGTTCTCCCCAGTAACAAGATCAAAAATGAAGGGAGGTTTGCTTCAAATCTTATTGTAAAATCCATGCAATAGTTTATACATTTTGATCAAATTGCCTTTGTATCCACAGTAGTGTAATGTTGGTACCCTCAAAACCTGTATCCTCTCCTGATTGGACAAGCTCACTAACCCAGTTATCCTTTATTCACGATACTGGCCATGTGTTCATTGAAGTTTAAATAATTCAAATATTATCGAAGAATCTTTATCAAATTATTAAAACAACTATACTACTACTTCTAGGTGGTGGTGGTGGTGGTAGTGGTAGATGATGATGATGATGATGATGATGATATATGTATTTATATAATACCTGTTCACTCATATCACATGTGTTCATTTATATAACATATCGTCATCGTCATGATATTAATAACAACATCACTACTGGGCAAGGACTCTGCTATGTCTTACAAATTTTTTAATCCAATCTCTCCATTAAAGTGGGCTCCCCACCTCTCCTGCTGGATCAGGCCTCTTACGAAAGGTGAGGTGGTTTGGAGGTTGAAACCGTACGGAGGCCCCGGGATTGGGGTATCATTATGAACAGTGACAGCTTAGGACTAGTCACAGCTCAAGTTCCTTACCTGACAACCAATATCCAGGTATATATCTGGCCCAATCCCCTCCCCCTGCTTCCCAAAGATTCAACAGATACCCATGGTGGTTCCTGTTGTGTATATGTTTGATTCATACAAGGTGTGTCTATGTGTGTGTGTGTGTGTGCGAATGACTATGTATATTTTTTTATAGTGTCTGCATAAGTTACAATTTCAAACTCTCTAAAAATGATTTTTTACTGCTAAAAAACATTACCTTTTTTTAAAAATGTTGTAGTTCTGCAAAACTGAAGTTTATTATCTTGTAATTAAAGCATATTCAATGTAATATACACGTTTTTTTTTTGTTTTTTTTTTGTTTGAAAGTTTATAAACCTGTAGGGTAGGCAACATGTTCCTCATTTGTGACCTGACCTACCTTACATAACACATTTCCTCTTACATAACACACATTCACTTACATAAAATGTTCCCTTATATAACATGTTTATTTCTATATGTTTATTCATGTAACATGTTCATTCATGTATCATGTTTATTTATGCAACATGTTTATTTATACAATATATGTTCATTTATATAATGTTTTCTTATGTAACATGTTCTCTCATGTAACATGTGTTCACTAATATAACACATGTTCACTTCTAAAAATGTGTTCTTTATAAAACACGTGTCTACTTATATAGAGTAAAATGAAAAATGTTTTAATATTGTGCAAATACGGTCATCATCATTTTAGCATTTATTGTTAGACCTTCCCTAAGATTTATTGAACCTCTCTATCATGGGCATTGCGGAGCCAGTACTTTCTGAAATTATCTAGGTCCTCATACCTGCTGGCAACAGTTTTGCATATGATCACTTGGGATCCAAGTTGTGATGTCTAGCAGTTGTCTGACATTTTCCCAACTTGTCCAGCCCATTGCCATTTGATTTTTCTGTTTCTATGATATCTTGGACTCCTGTCTATTCCATGCTGTGTTATGATTTCTCCATGTGAGATTGAGTATAATTCTCTCATGTGCACGTAGCGTTGTGTTCAGTTTGAGGGTCAATCTTTCGATTAGGTTCCATGGGTGACTATTGGTAGGAAACATTGGTTGTAGACCCTTCTTTTTAGAACTGGTGGGATTTTTGTGTTTAATATCTCAATTTCTCAGAATATAAAACATCATAGAGATCCTGAAAGAGGAAAATAGTTGTGGATGATAAAACATGTAAAAATGTATAGAAATTCCTGACATATTCTTGTCTGTTTACATCCAATACTTGTACATCAAATAAAAGTGAAATTTCATGAAAATTTGTCGAACGAAACCAAAATAATAAATACTGAAACTATTGTTTTGCCTGAGCAGGACCAGCCCTTGGGTTCTTGGCATTCTGGTCAACCTGAACTTTGGTGCCTTTTAAAATATGGTATTATTTATTTACTTGTGATCTTTTTCACCAAACTAGCTAAACATGTCTGAGCCTGTCGTCAGTCATGAGAATTTCTTCTGCAAAGTGTTTCTCTTAATTTGATCAGAAAGTGTTTCACAGTCAGATAATCCTGAAAAAAAGGGATTCTTCCTATTTTGACTGTTAGAAATCATCAACAAAAACTGTCAACGTGGGTTTCTCTCAGTTTTTAAGCTGGTCTGGCTATATATTCATCACGCATACAGGCTGCACCAATGTAGCCAGAGGGCTGAAAATTTAAACATTCACTCTCTGTTATATCTGAAAAAAAACAGGGATGGGGTTGTGTTCTTTCAAACCCCTCCTCCCCTGACAAAAAATAGGTTTTTAGTGAGGGTTCAATTTGTAATGTAGGTTTATGCTAAACTAATCCCTCTGTTTATCCCAGCCTGTTTTTTGAAAATTCAGTCTTTATTAAGTGATCACTGCTCAAAAAAATACGCAAGGGATGTAACTTAATCATTGATCACCCATTTTTTTTAATTGACCACCCCCAGAACGGCATGCTGCCAAAAGACTTTGGTCACCATGACAGTTACCATTGAGTGACTAATTAGACCTGTTTTAATTTATTAATTTTCTAACTTTTCCATTTGTATTTGGAAAGTCCGACTGTCTCAGTCACATAATAGGTGCCCCTTGGCACTTGGCACTTGGGGCGTCTGCCCGTGTTGCCAGGCCCAAAAAATTCTGTCCTCAGGGTCATAGCCAAAAAAAAAAAGGTTGGGGAACACTAGTCTAGACTAATCGGTGAGATAATCCAACTGATTTAAATGAGTCAATTGGTAATTTTGAAATACTAATTGCAGGCAAATTATTTAATTGTAAAAGAATCCACTTTTAAAGATTGGTTTATTTCAAGACTTCAAAAAACGTTGAGTAATGAATTCTTTTTAATGAGAATGACAGGATGATGACGTGAAAGCATTAATTATGTAAAAACATCAAAGTTAACACGCAATATTAGAACAGGTCTGGTTAGTCACTCAAAAGAAACTATCATGTGAACAATGTCTTTTGGTAGCATATCATGTTGGGGGCCCTGAGTCACGCACCCAAACACAGTCGATCAAAAAGAGGAGAATCTGTTGCCCATTTGGCAGGTCGGTCGGGTAGGCCATTCGTGGAGCTATGATGATTCAATGTATGCTTTCAATACTTTATGTTGCAAACCATTTTTCAGTTATGATTGGTAAAAACTTCTGTGGTTGTTGAGCCTCAGCAGGATGGAATTGATTAGTGCTGTATATCCCATCTGATAGCAACTTTCTGGTGCTACCAAATATCACTAGGTGTCAATGTATATCGCTCCCACAATCGCGTATGTATATGTGTTTACTCTCATACACATGGCACATTAACTTAAGTGAACGATAAACAGTTATTTCAGAGACTGTCTATGTTGCTATCGAATCATTCTTGCCCCACAAATGGCCTGAACAACCAGCCTACTGGGCTATACATTCTTCTCTCTTTATGTATCTGCACTTTGCAGGTTGGATATTTGGGCTACAACGTTGAAAATTCGCCTGAGTTCATTATGCATGTGGTATTGGGGGTGATCAATTGAAAAATTGGGGAAAAAGGGTGATTTATGAATAGATTACTTCTCAAAACTTTTGAACCCAGAGTTATATCTAGTTATGGAAAAACCTTAGCCATCAGATTCTTGAAGCACCAGATTTTTTTCTCACTTTATTTAAATCTGTCAATGAAGTTGGGAGAGATAATGTAGTCACTCATGTCTGTCCATCTATCCTTCTGTTCACACAATATCCCTGGAAGTTTTCACTGAATTTCAATGAAATTTTGTGAAAGGGTGAAAGGGCTACGAAAGAATTAGATTTGGGGGTGGATCTAGGAATTTGTTTTCAATCGAGACAGATTTTTTTTTCATCGATATGTAAGAAAAGCGATTAAAAAAAAACCCCAAAAAACAGTCAATTCAGTGGCTAAATCTGAATTTCTAGGGAAGTGACTCAATATTTGTATGTTCAAAATTTTTTACCTTGTCTGTTGATATTTTGTTCTCATTTAGTTTTTATTTAGTATACAGTGTTGGCAGAGGTATGTGCTCTCTGAGTGCTTTTGAGTCAATTCTCTGTCTTAAAGATAAGACCTAGTAAAATTCACCAAAGAATAGCTAAATAGCATTCCAAGGGAAATTATGAATCACCACCACCAATATACGCTTCTTTTTACATCATAAATCGAGCAGTGGTGGTGGTAAAATTGAGTTACCTTGATGATAATATTTCAAGTATGTTTTGAATTATGAATTTATAATTAAAAAAAAAAACAAAAACATGGAAACAAATAAAGGGACCAATTTGGCACAAACTTTCATTGTAAATTGAAGCCCCCCCCCTAGAAAAAACTATGGAGTGGGGTTCCTACTCAAGTTCACAAATTTTCACGCTTATTATAAATGGAAAATGGCCTGTGATATCAAGTACTGTAAGCTTGTATTGAATCACCATAGCCCTACAAGTGGCCTACCTGACCAACCAGCCTAGTGAGCTACAGATTCTTCTCTCTTTACTCGACTGTGTTTGTTTGTGTGTGTTGGGGGGGCACCCCTGGTCACATTTAGGGGGTACAATCTTGAAAATTTGCATGAGTTTGACACATTAAAAAAAAAAAATTTTTCTCCTTAAGAAGAGCTTTTTGGGGTCTGTATGATAATATTGGACCAACAAGGCCCAAATCTTATATAGGTAATTTTTTTTTATTTTTTAGATAATTAGTTCTCATACACTAGTGAGATAAGTGGTTATCCATTTTTGTAAGGTACAGATATCTCTATTTATGCTATGTTATAATGACCCTGTGTACTTCTGTTTTGCTTAGCACTGCATTTTTTTAGAAGCGTATCTAGAGCACTTACCTAATCGTTACTGAATTGGAACGTCTGATTAATTTCATATTAAATACTTGAGGGAAAGTGCTTTCAGTTTATCTTTTATTTCTTCTTGCTATCTGGCAATTTTTATTTCTATTTTCCAAGTTAACCCTGCTGTAACTTGAAAATGTGTTATGGATCAGAAAGTAAACTCCTAAGTGAGAATTATGAAAAAATATAGTTTGGGGGGAAAAGAATTATTAAAAAAATTTCTCACCAATGATTGGGAGGTTATGTTGATATTTTGACCAATAAGAAAAATGCATCCCTGCTCAATGTGTTGTCATTATTGTAAAAACTTGAAAAATACTGAACAAGAATATATCAACATAAAATAGATGAAAACATATCAATGCAGCCGTATGAAATATCTATTTGTAATAACACGTACTCCCATTTAACTGAACTTTGTAGAATAAAAGTGTTCAATTCTGCTACTGCATTAATATTTTTCCATCTATTCTAGTTAAAATATTCTTGTTCAGTACTTTTGAAGGTTTTTATGATTATATTAACACACTGTACAGGTAGGTATTATTCTCTCTGGTCCTGTTTTCTTTGATATTGACTTGTATACACAAACTCCTCAACTAAAGATACTTTTGTTTGAACAAAAAAAGGAGTTTCCGGTTGCATTTGAACCACTAACCTCTTGGTTACAAAATAAACACCCTAACCAACAGAGATGAAAATATCTAAAATAGATTTAGGAAAATATCTTAATTCTAGAGAATCTAAATGTTATTAATATGTTATTAATAAACTTGTCAAAATAAGGTCCCCTAAAGGTCAAAAAAGCCTTTTTTTCCAAAAATGAAAACATTTTTAGAAGGGGTCTAGTGAAGTACTGATGCCAATTTTCAAGTCTGTAGACAAAACAGTATGGCCAGGATCACTTGGACACACAAACACATGTATGTATAAAAAAATGATTGTGTGTAGAGGGGATGGCTACAGTTATTCAATTGAACATGCTTCATTAAAAATATTTTATTGATAAAATTTCTGGAACAACTTGTTAAAGATTTAATATACAGATATTTCAATGTCTGTGGGGGGGACATTTGTTCCTTTTTGCTGATAGAAATTCTGCCACTGATCAAGATATTAATCCCTGTGACGAATTTTCTAAGAACAACCAAAACATAGTAACCATGTTTGAATCAAAACCTACAAATACTGGATGAGCTACAGCCTGCTAGTGTAACAACAGGGAAATCCAAACATTGTGTGGGTACATATTTTTCTTACTGGTCCTGTTTTCTTTAATATTAGTATGTACACACATTAAGATTTGTCTATCCTTCTCATCTTACCATCAAAAGCTCACAATACATCAGAGGCATTGCAAGGCTTCTCAGAGTCCAGGGGCAAAGACAGCACCTGTGGGGAAGGGGGCAGTAGCACTATATCCTTAGGGAGGGCATAATTATTCATTGACTAGAATTAAAGGTCAGAGGAAATTTTGCACCCTTTCACACTAGCACCAAGGGTAAACTGTCCCCACTTGTTTTGCCCCTGCTGTACTTGCAACAAAAGGATTCAAATGTTATTGAAAGAATATATTTAATGCTCAGTCAGTTAATGTAGTTTTAGAATTTTGCAGTTATATCTTGAATGGTGTTAAATTTTGCAGAAAAAAATCTATTCCTGGTGAACAAAATGCTATTCTCCCAGCTCACTACAGTGCAAATTTCCATTATCCACTTTTATAAAATGCAATATGTATAGAAGGCTATTCTCCCATCTCACTGCAATGCAAATCTCTCTTATCCATATATATATATAAAATGCAATATGTATAGAAGGCTTTCCTCTAAGCTCACTGCAATGCAAATCTTTATTATCAAAGTACATAGAATACAATGTGTATAGAAAGCCATTCTCCAAGCTCACTTTAATGCAAATCACTATTATCCACATAAATGAAATGCAATGTGTATAGAAGGCTATTCTCAATGCTCACTACAATTCAAATCTCTATTTTCCACGTATATAAAACGTGTATATTCATATATTTCATATTTTCCATCATTTTTGGCACGGGTAAACTAGTTATGAGTAAAATTAACTGAATCTCCGTAGCCCCAGTAATTGCCCAACCAACCAGCGAAATGGGCTACAGATTCTTCTCTTTTTGCTCAGCTGTGTCTCTGATATTTCCTGATCATATTTGGGGTAGCAACCTTGAAAAAAAAAAACATTGCGCATCATCGAAAAACATTTTTTATTTTTATTTTTTATTTTTCAGAAGAGTGATTTGGGGGGTCTCTATAGGCATTTTGGGGGTCTCTATAGGCATTTTGGGGGTCTCTATAGGCGTTTTGGGGGTCTCTATAGGCATTTTGGGGCCAACAATGCCCAAATCTTGTACTGGTATTTTTTTTTCTTTTTCTTTTAGATACTTTTTAGATGATAGATCTATTTATTTATTTCTAAAAAAAATAATTTTAGCTAAAAAGTTACTGAACGTGTACTGTGGTTATTCATTTATGTGAGGTACTGACACTATTTACTACATTATTTTAGGTAAGTAGTCTTTAGTGTGGTGGTTGCAAGGTGTTACACAGAGCAAACCATATTTATTTTATATTATAAGAAGCTAGAACATACAAAGTTGAGGTCAGTAAACCTTCAATGTCTTTGATATATTCTGCTGTCTCCTTATTGACAATAGGGCGATCATCTTATCTATCTGTCTATACCTTTTAAATGCCATAGAATACAACTTATAATTTTCTCATTCTACAGTGGACATGCCAGAAGGTTTTCACATGTGTTCGCGATCTTTTTTCTCGTCTCTCTGTGACATTCTTGCTTGACATTTTTCTTGACCTCTTTGTTAGGAACATCAAGAAACCTATTAAGACAATTTCGGTGACACTTTTGTATCATCAAAACTGTCAAAGTAGGTTTCTTCAGCTTTCAAGTTAGTCTGGCTGGCTATGTCTGTATTATGTGTACAGGCCACACCAACAGAGCAAGAGGGCAAAAAATTTAGACATTTACTCCTTATCATGTCTAGAAAAAACTTCTGCTCCAGAGAAAGGTTTTTAGTGAGAGCTTCGATTTACATGGTAAGTTTATGCTAAAATTGGCCTCTAGTATCCACTTGTTTTTTGAAAATTCAAATTCTTTATTGATCCTACAAAAGGCGAAAGAAGTAACTTATTAATTAATCACCCCTATTCCAACTTTTTGATTGATCATCTGAAACTGAAAGAGAAAACGCAGATGTTTTTTTTCCTATTGGGAGAATTGATTGAAAAAAAGAATAGATGACTTCTGTTAACTGGGGGCAGACTAAGTAAGTTATAGAGATGTTGGACACATCTAAAAATCAATACTACTTGTGTCACATAATAGTTATTTTATTTGCATTTGTATGAATCCACTATTATCGGACGTAGATAGTATTATAAGATGAAGGTAAATAGTTGTAAAAAAAACTATTACTACCTACCCAATGTTGCCAATTTATTGCATTTCTTCTTTTGGCATTGCAAAAGAGCACTAAATCAGCATGGGTATGCTTAAACCTTTTGGCAATTTTGGGGTGTATTTGGCTACTTTTTGGTGTGTTTTGGCCATTTTGGCTATTTTAAAAGAAATTACCGTTTTTCCCGTAGTCACTCTGGTGCAGTTGGCAACGTTGGGATTCCCTGGAAAAGGGTTAAAAAGAGTTATAGTTTGAAGACCACTATTTTAAATGTAAGAGCTATTGTGGGACAGAGGTAATACCAACACAAAAACATAGATCATAAATAATTGGTGTCTGAAAAGTCCACTTTTATGATCATTCAAGCTGGACAGACAGTTAACCAAGAAAGCTGCCCTGAATAAGAAGCTGACCGTCATCCTATTTACTTGTGGTATATTTTTAGGCCCTGGCCTGGGATAGTGTGTATCCAACTATGGGAAATCTCCCACCTTAATCAGTCAAACTGAAGTAATTCCCCCGCACCACTGTCCTAAGCCTGCTCGTTGCAGTTTAAACTTCAGAAATCCCCCCCAACCTTATTTATTTGTGCTTCTGATACCTATGTGCTGTTTTGTTACTAATTACAGGACAATAAAGAAACAAGTTTTTGGCCATGAAAAAATTTCTGGTTGTATTGGAATTTCTATAAGATTATTTATTGTAGGAAAAACAAAAACTAATATATATATATATATATATATATATATATATATATATATATATATATATATATATATATATATATAGTTCCAGCAGAATCAGCTGATGGCTTGATGGTTTTGTACATGGCCACCTCCCTAATAACTGAGGACAAACATATGAGCTACTTTTGATTGACTGCAGGTTATAGGCTGACTGGCTTTATTGTATTCCTTTATTTATCTGTGCATTTACAATTTGGGAATGGTTAAGTGCTTGTTTATCAAAAGTTTTATGGTAAAAATTTATGGTTTTTGGGGACCGAAAGGGTAGATGGGGGTCTCGCGCCTCTGTGACATCCCTAACCCCTGTGAATGTCAGAGGATAATAGTATAGATAAATGATTATGTGTAATCAATTTCGTGAGTTTGGGGGGGGGGGGTTAAGTGACAAAAACTGTTGTAAATGTTTTTTATGAAATTCAAGTTTCCTTCAGATTCTCTCACTCCAAGATCAACTATTTCAAAACTGTTAATAGTGTGAATTACATCTTATCAATTTCATCTTTGGTTTTATTAAAAAGTAACTGAACTTGTTTGAGTGGAAGTGTCTTTTGTTTTAAGTGGTAAATAGAAGATATTTTTTATCAGCAAAATTGTTATCTTCAAGTGGAAGGGTCCTTTATTCATGGGCAGAAAACAGAATAAACCCCACTATTCATTATGCAAATAGATGAATGAAAACAGAATGCCAAAATGATTTTATGCTGTTCTTTTTTCACAAATAAATTTTCCTTTCCATCCTTGTTGCTCATTTCCTGTTGTTAGGGTGGGGGGATTGCAGTTAGGAAAGAACTAAGCTAAAAATATGTTTCGATGGTTAACAGGAAAAAAAGGAATAATGTACACTATTGTGTGGTAGGGAAAAAAGTTGTGATCTGAATAGTTCCAACCTTTCCTTGAACCTTCAATTCCCTGCTGTTAAGTCGGTGCTAAAATAATTGTGGTTTCATACCATCAACTTTCAAGCAATATATCTCGGCTTAGAATAGAAGTTTTTAATCAAAATAAGAAGCTTCAGAATCTGCACATTTTTGCCTACTATAAATATGTCTATTTATTCCCAGAAGCATAAAATTCTGGGATTCTTGAATCAATGAATTCTTCAGAGGCGTCTGGAGTGGTTGAGATGCTTGAAAAAGTGGTAATTGGTCAGAGAGTTCTGGTGAATAAGTAAGGTGGGGTAGAGTTTCATGGGTCTAATATAATCAACTTCTGCAGGGTCATTTGTATGACGTGTGGTTTGGTGTTGTCAGGGAGAAGAATTGTCCATTTTTCTACTCCTTTTCTTGACTTTTCTTGTGTGCTTTTTCTTTCTATATTAGTGAATAAAACTACAAATATCCATAACTCACATGAATGAATCACCATAGCAAGTGTGTGTACCAGTACTATTCATCTAAATAATGATCTGAAATTAACTGGGGAAAAATAGATCTTTTATCTAAGATTATCTCAAAAAATATGAGCACAAGATTTGGGCATTGGTGTCCCTGAATGACCATGAAGATTTCCCAAAGGGACTTTCCGGAAAAAAACAAAAAAAAAACATTTTTACTGCAAATTTTCAGGTTTGTAGCCCCCAAAATAAGACGAGGAGTGCCCAGAGACACACGCACACATGAACACAGACACTCAAAGAGACAAGAATCTTCAGCTCACCTAGTTGATTGGTCTGACCATTTGTGAGGTTGCAGTGATTTTGATATTCCATAGTAATTCTATCAAAGATCCCTACTGATGAAGACTGGAATGAATCTTGCCGTCTCCATCCCCTCCCCGTCTGTATTTAGAAACAGTTATCTGAAACTGTCACTGAAAGTTTCTTCAGTTTTTAAGTGATTCTGGTTGGTCATGTTCATAGAGTGCATTCAGGTCACACCAATGGATGTAGTAGGCTGAAAATCTATCCTTTATCATGTCTAGAAGAAAACATTTCGTTTTATGACACCCCCACCAAAAAATAGGTTCTAGTGGAAGGTTCAATTTAGTGGGTTGTTACAATGTCATTTTATGCTAAATTGGTTCCTTATTTTGTGTCTGACAACATTCATGATTATTTTTTGAAAATTCAGATTGTTTTAGTAATCACAGCCCAAGGAAACATGAGAGAAGTAATTTATTGATAACCTTTTTTTTCCAATCTTTTAATGGATCACCCCAACAGGGCATGCAATTGAGTGACTAACAAGACCAGTCTTCTTAATATTTTTGATTTTCAAGCTTGTCTGACTAGTTTCACCTGTCATGATAATTTCAGTGAAAAAAAGATGCAATTTTTCACCTCACATTATGAAGAGTGACTTCTACAACATGGCAAAAAGCTTGCTCATTTAAAAAAAAAACAATCCATATACATACCATCCGCTGTCCCTTTTCTGGGGGATGCCAAGGATATATTCTAGTGGAAGGGCTAAAAGTTATATTTCAAAAACAATCTGCATCAGGACGGCTAGATAGTTGATGTTTCTGGCCAAAAACTCACCAAAAATGGCCAAATCCAAAATTGTTTATACATTGCAATGCTACAGTGCACACTAGAAATAAGAATTTATTTAAAATGTTACTGCAATAAAGTCAATTTTTCTTGTTTTGTACAAATGGCAGAAAGCAAGGGTCCAGTTTGGGGTTGCAATTGCATTGTAAATAGAAGTAAGAAGACCCTGCATTGCCTTGAAAAATTGACTTTTTTTCCTACTCGTTAATTTCTTGAGGAAATGAAAGTCTTCCATGTATGGAGAACACAAAAAAAATATAATCCATTTTTTTCCATTAAATGTTGGAAGGAAATGCAAAAATTCAAATATAGCCAAAATGCTTTTAAAAAAGGCCAGATTTGTCAATTTAGGCCGACAAAATGTGACCCCTGACCTGCATGTTTACAAAGAGAATCTATATAAAAATCTCAAATTATTTCAACTTCAATGATTAAGACCTTGGGTGCAGGTTATTGAATAGATATTTTGCAGTCAGTATTTTCAATAATGGAATTGATATAATTTTGCAAATTTTTTTTCTGATTTCTTATCTAACTTGTCTGTCAGGTTTCTTTTACCATAAAAAGTTTCAAGTGGACAAAAAAATGATACAAACTGGTCAGCTTAGTCACTCAATAGAAACTGTCACACCACCAATGTCTGTTGGCAGCATGCCTTGTTGGGGGTGATCACTTGAAAAATTGGAGAAGGTGTTGGTCAACAAAAAGATTGCTTTTCTCGTCTTTTGTTGGGTGGTGTTAACTACAAAAGTCTGCATTGGAAAAAACAAAATAAAATCAGCTTGAACACTACTTGACACAAACTAATTGACCAATTTTGCATAAACTTACATTGTAAATTGAACCCAACATTACAAAAACTTGGGGGGGGGGGGTATTTTCCGAAAACAAAGAAAAGTTTTTGTTAGACATGATAAGGGGTGAAAGTTAAAATTTTCAAATGTACAGGCTAGAAATAGCTCCATTGGTGTGACATGTACACATGAGACATACATAGATAGATAGCAATCCAGACCCTCTTGAGAACCTGAAGAAACCCATGCTGACTGTTTCAGTTGACTGTTTCTAAAAATTCTCCAATTCCTTGCAATATTCCATGCTATTTTGATTGTTTATTTTTTCTATTCATAGATAATTCAAATCAGTTGATTGAAATTTTGTTGATACAGACTTTTTTTTCATTAGATGGTGAACTATATACATTAACACAACTAAAAAGCACTCAGACTGTGAACACCATAAACTGACTGAAGACAGAAAGAAAAGAAAATATCAAGAAAGCAACTCTCAATGTGTAAATATCGAGTTACTTCCCTGAAAATTTAAAATCGGCCTTTTTTAACAGTTCATTTTAACCTCTTTTTCTTGATGATAAAATATCTCTTAATCAAAAACAAATGTCTGTCACCACTCCAAAGTTTAATCATTTCTCCTTTTAGGTTATTGTCCATTCTCCCACTTGACTATATTATGGAAGACGGAGAGACGAACATAGGGTAATATAGTAGGCAGAGGTAAATAAAAAGATGGTTCCAATATCAAACCTAAGGTTCCTTATCTTACTGATACTGTTACAAAAAGGAATTCTAAACTTAAATTCAATCTATGGAAAAGATTAGTTGAAATAATGACAAAAAAGCAAATTTTATTCAACTTTAAACTGCTACAAGACGTCAATCTCTGCGCAGTTATCTCCCTTAGCTTTGAAGCAAACTCAGAACAAGAAAACAGAACAGACTCTCTTCAAAAAGTACATTGTGTACACAATTTTTAACATTTGTTTCTGTTATAAAACCATTTCCAATTAAGTTTTCTAGTTAATCTCCTTTAAAATGAATAACCATTTGAATTGGAATAATAAATATCAACAATAATGCAACAGAATCCATTATAAAATGAAAAAGTTATGAACATCTATGAAGTGTAAGCAGTCTACTTTCTTTTTTTCACTTTTTCATTTTCTTTCATCTCAAGAATTGATTTTTGAAAGAGGAAGAATATTCCTCTCTCTTTGCCCACCCTGTATATCATATCTTTCGATCTTTACCGATGCTTTCTCTCTCTTATCATCCCCCCCTTTTATTAATGACAGCCTCTTCTTTGAATTTTTCCCATTCTTAGAACTACCAACTTGACTTAGCAGTTAGAAATAAAACGTTTGAAATTGGGAAGAACTTTTGGCTTCAGAAATGGAGAGGATGACGTGATACTTGTGATGGGTTGTTATGTCCGAATAAATGACTTCGAAATGTTGGTTCAACAAGGATAGAAGGAATTATCTCCCTTCTATAGACTTGCATGCACACAGATCTGATATGTGTATAGTTTTATAAAATGTGCAATTCGAACAAACATCTTATGGGAAAAATATTTGGAAAGTTTGTCACTGTGTGTAGGGGAAGAAAAATATTGTTTTAATTTTTAAAGAATGAATAAAAAATAACTTTACCCTAGGTTATTTGATAACTATATAATATAAAAGTTATAAACAGGCAAAGCTTGTTTTACTTGATTAATTTGTGCCACTTCTACAATGAAACCCTGTAAAACAAGGTAACTGAAATATTATTAGTGTGAAATTGAAGATGGTTGCAGTTAACTTCGACTGAACATCCCGGATTCTCCATAGGCATGCACCCTCGAGAGGTCCCTTTTCTGTTGTTTCTAGTGATGTGCCAGAATATCAATCCAGTTGGATATCCAGCACGGGATTTGTAAATCCGGTACTGGATATTCAATCGGATTGATATTCCAGTATATCATTAGTTGTTTCATTGTCTATCGAGACAAAGGAAGCCTTCTCTCCCTCTCTCTCTCTCTGTCTTTCTCCCTCTCTCTCTCTCTGTCTTTCTCCCCCTCTCTCTCTCGGGTTTGCCTCTATTTATAAGTTTAAATATGACAGTTGGCAAGAATCGAAATATTTCAATATCAAATATTTTTGCTGACTTACCAGATGGACGTAAAACTACTCCGGAGTGGTTGATGAGATATCTTGCCAGAGATTTCTTTGTTCTTGATCTTTTTACTCTAGTAATGAATAGGATTGTGATTCAAGATAATTTATAAATGATGATGAAAGCAGTTGAAGTGTCAATCATCCTGAAGCAGCTGACGAGATATTGTGATAATATGTTGCTACACAAAAATATTCTGATTCCAGGGAATTAAATTGGAAATAAAAATTGATTTATTCTTTTTCTTCAATTACAAAATTTCTGACTTGATGTAATTTTTTTTCCCTTACTTTTGAGGTATTAGAAATCATCATCCAAATTTGTCAACATAGGTTTCTATCAGTATTTAAGTTCTTCTGGCTGACTCTGTGTGTATGATGCATACAGGTTGTGCCTATGCAGCTACAGGGCTGAAAATTTAAATATTTACTCCTTATGTCACCTATAATCTTGCAGGAGGGGTTCAATTTGCAATGTAATTTCATGCTAAATTGATTCCTCAGTTTGTGTCCGACTGTGTTTTTTTTTCTTATCTAGACTGTTTTAGTGATAACCCAAAAAAGGTGAGTGAAGTAACTCATTCATTGATCACTCCTTTTCCCAATTCTTCAATTGATCACCCCTAATATGGCATGTTGCCAAAAGATGTTGATCTCATGATGGTTTCTATTGAGTGACTAACCTGCCCTGTATTTTCCACTATTTATGTAGGTTTTGTTGAAAAACGACGAATGAGAATTGTTTTATCAATATCTCATTTCTTTAATTGTTGATTCTATTTTACCCTGTCTAGGCCAAATGATACATTTACCACGTAATAAGGGGAAATCATTTCAAATAAACTTCCAAAATTATATTACGCATTTATATGTTTATATATATGTACTTATCTGAATTTTGCCCAGTCCTTGCTGTTACTCATTGAAATTTTTTTTGTGAATCCCCCACCCCGATAAGTTGGGAAAATGGTTTCTGTTTGTTTTTTGAAAATTCCTTCCTTGAATAGGTTTTTATTTGGAGGTTCAATTTATAATGAAAGTTTATGACAAATAATCTCTCGGTTTATGTCCGTGTTTTTTTAATTTTTTAAATTTTTTCTTTAAATCCTAAATTCATGGTAGTATTTTTATCAAGGTAATTTGATTTCACCACCACCACTTTATGATTTACAAGATAAAAAGCAGCGTATATGATTGGTGGCGATTCATAATTTCCCTTGGAATGCTAGCTGTTTGATATTATTAAAATCTGTTATTCTTCCAAAAACTAATTTTCTTTTCCTTTCTTTTTGTTTGTTTTTTCCTTCAGTGAGAATGCTGGAGCACAAACCAGCCAAGCTTTTCTGCATTGTGGGCACCTTGATTGTGTTCATCGTTACTGTGGCTCTAAATGCCTTGTCCAGCCAACCAGCGTACAGTTCAGGTGAGTTGATGCCCCTTTGACTCCCAAGCTTAGTTTTGCCACTTTTTTCACTGTGTTTGCTTGCCTCTTTGCCCCCCTTCTACTGATTCTTGCTTCACCCTCTGCTTCTCCCACCCACCTCAGGGGTCATGCAATATTCACTATGGCATTTAGGGAAGGGGTGTGTTTGTTTTTTCTATAACAGTGGAGTAAGGGGTCATAAAGAAATTCTCATCGAAAGATGTTACAAATGAAAAAACTATGTGAAGCACCGTTCTTTATTAAATGCTTATGCAGCTCTACATAATGAATATCGAAGAAGATGGAACCACATAGCTTATATTATAGTTGATTATCCCCGCTGGTCTGGCATGAAAAAGACTTTTGTAAATGTTGAAAAAAAAAAAGTTACCTTCATCTATGGCTAGAAAATGGCTGAAAGTGAACGAAAAATTAAAATATTCGTTTTATGCCATGACAGAAAAAAATTTTGAAAAATTTTCAGCAAGACCCTATTTTGAAAACGTCACATGAATTTTAATTACACTCAAAAAAATCACACCAAGTAAATGCTCCATCAATTAATTAATGCTTGAATCTTATTTTGATAATATGTGTTAATTGTTTGAAGATCATACTAATTATATTTTTTACTGATTTTCATAATTGCATTAATTTCCAATGAATATGTTGTACAATTATTCTTTTTGGAGCATTTGTATGATGTTTTGAGCATACTTAACTTTCTGGCTATAAAGGGGGATAACTTTTATTCTTATGAACTACTATTGAAGAATTCTCACAAATTCTTTCTAGGCCATCTCAGATCATTCAACAATACCTTAAGCGAGGAAATCACACCTAATATGTCAAGTTTTGACATTTTTGTCAAAATTCGACATATTAGGTGTGATTTCACAGTTTTTTCACATCATCTCATAGAAAAATTGATTCCATTTCAAAAGGTATACAATAATAAAACGTTTGAGAAAGATATCTTATGCCTGGCGGCGTTTTTATATAGGGTATAACACACAATAAGACACTGGCAACAGTAGTATTGTTCATTAAAGATTTGTTTATATAATGTAAATATTTTATATTGTATGAATATATAATGTAAGTATTGTTTACAATACAAATGATGTAAATTTTTTGTAAAATGTATAAAAGTAATATGATAAGAGATTTTTCAGTTATTTTTCAAAACTATATCTTCAAAATTTATGTGAGCTTTCCTTCCTTATTTATGAACCAATTTTCATGAAACAAACATCATTTTGTTGGGAATGAGCTGTTCCAGAAGTATTTATTTCATTTTTTTTCTCTTTGAAAAAATTCCTGATTTTTATGTTCATTTTAGTTTAAAAAAAATAGAACCCCACCTCCCCACCAAAACAGATTTTCACTTTTTCAAGAAACCCTCTCTGAGAAAATAATCTGCTCATATATCTGAATAATATATTCAAATTTCAAATCTCTATCTTTTCCAAAGTTCTAAATATGCTTAAAGTCTGAGTTAAGTAAAGTACAACATAAGACCAAATGTTAATTTATGTAATAGTTTACCCATAGCGTCAAAAAATGAATGCAATATTTAAATAATTTTCTAATTGCTCTCTACGTGAAAAAAAAAAAAAGATTCTGTTCTGCATTTTTTCTTGTTCATGTTCAACTAAAATTTACCCAGATTTTCAAGTATTTTAAAAAATCAAAAAGAAATGAGGGAGACTATTCCTTTACCTGCCTTTGATACTTATCTCCCTTGACAAATGTCACGGACAAAAAATATAGCCAATCACGTGGCACAATATATTGATAGATTTTGTAAGATGCAAATCTTCTTAATGACATAGAATTGAAAAAAAGAAGGAGTGATGAGTTACATAAATCAGTATTGCATTAATATGCAGTCCAAGGGAGGCTACTCTGTAACTTTCTTGAAAATCACAGATTCCGATTAAGATTAGTTCTTATTAAACAGTCGGGAAAGAATGAATTTAAAATGTGATTGGTAGTAATCAGTTTTATTGTTTCAAAATAATTTATTTTTTTATGATTTCTTGAGGGGAACCTGTGCAAAATAGTATGTTTAATTGTATAATTGTCTGTAAGATCTTGTCCAGTTGAAACTTAAAACTTATAATTGACTGGTCCATGTGAAATAGATTAACACGGCCAAAAAAAACAATTTATGGGTTGGAGAATATAATTGTCTGTTGTCATAACAATAAAGTACGTCACAGAAAAACTTGAGACTTTGTCTGATCACACATTGAAACAGCTCGAATCGTGTTGAAACTTGAAAAAAAAAATTGAAAGTCGGATACTTGAATTATTTTCCACTGTGTGTTCAGTTCTAGTTTTCAAAAAAAGTGCTGGGATCTTTTGCACGCATTTAATGTATTAGTTTGACTGAAATATTTTATCAATATAAGTAGATAAAACTGGTTATTTATTTAGATTAGATCAGTTTGGTCTAAGGCCAGAATAATGAGGAACGCAAGAGGATTTAATTGAAAACAAATAATCAAATTGTATTTCAAAAAAAGTTGCTTAACCCATCATACAACATTTGTGAAGTTATCCTCTTGCCTCACCATCTGACATTATTCCTCTGAATGCTGATTCGTCAGTTACCATTATTGTCTGGTGTTCAAACCATTCAAATTCTCAACCTTGATTTCTCTTTCCATCAAATTATTAGAAACCATCAACCCAAACTGTCACTAAAATTATCAACATAGGTTTCTTTCAGTTTTCATGTTGGTTCGGCTGGCTGGCTGGCTGGCTGGCTGGCTGGCTTTGTATGTCTCTCACCTACAGGCTGCAACAATGGAGATAGGGGTTTGAAAATTTCAACATTTACTCCTCTTGTCTAGAAAAAAATCATGGTCTTTGTTTTTAGAAAACCCCTTTCCCCAAGTATGTTTTAAATAGGGGGTTCAATTGACAATGTAGATTTATGCTGAATTGATCTCAGATTGTGCCCACGCACGTTTTTGAAAACTTAGATATTCTTAGTGATCATAGCTGAACAAAAGGAAAGAGAAGTAACTCATTCATTGATCACCCCTTTTTCCAGTTTTTTTAATTGACCATCTCCAACACAGCATGCTTCCAAAAGGCACTGGTCATGTGATTGTTTCTATCAAATGACTAACCAGATCTGTCCTTTTAGTAGTGTTCAAATGCAGTTGGCACTAAAACAAAGCCATAATTACTTCCGTTTCATTTTCTTCCTTCCCACAACCAGAATTTGTTGTTCATTATTTATTCAGTAGAATGAATGTTTTCATTCATGTGTTTGATAGATCCTACCTATGATATCACAGTTATATAAACAGAGACAGTGTGTTCCTAAAATATATGCACAATTAAAATTTGGAATAACTTTTTCTTGTTTTGAGATTTTGAACTGAACTTTGGAAACAGGTACGTTTAGAACTTTTTCTGCAAAATCTGAGCTTTCACACTTTCATACGGACGATTTGAAAAGATTTGGTTCCTGCTGGGAATGAGCCAGAGCCATTTATTGAGCAGGCACCAACTCACAATAGCCGATTCAACTTGCATGCATCACATCCAATAACCACTTGGAAAAATCAAATGTTTCATTCTCCGACCGTTTGCAATCTTGGGTCCAAAGGCAGAAGGGTTATTCTCTTTCAACTGAGTATTGACATGCCAGAAGATTTCAAACCAAGTTTTTTCAAGTTATTCATGTGATCACCCAACTGAAGCATGGGAACTCAGATTTTCTGGAAAAGTTTTTTATGTAGTTTCTACGGTTAAAGTTTCAGTTCAAAATCTCGATATAATAAAAAGTTTCTGTGAAAGTTCATATTTTTTCAAAACACGCAGTAGTTTTTTCAAACTTACAAATGATAAAAAGCGAGGTGAAAGGTAAAGCATCACGTCTCTTAAGAGACAAGCCCCAATGTGGTATGACAGTTGGTGAAGAAGCCCGGATTTCTGTTGCATGCATCAGAGTAGTGATCATTGCAAGTCTAAAGTCAGGTTGAGACTAGTACTTACAAGTTTTTATTACCCCCACCCCCAGGATGCAAGTTCACCTAAGGGATATGGCCATCTTTGTCATGCAGCTTAGAGTGTACTCAGTTAGCTGCTGAGTGCATAGGGAAATTTATCCTTATGAGGAGTTTCCCATTCTCTTCCCTCATACCAGTAATCAAACTCCAGAACCAAAACAAGACTGCCGCAGGTTCTGTAGGTTTTATGAGGTGGAATTGCTCGCCCAACACTTTACTACAAGAGCTTAGTTGGACTGTCTTACGGGGCTAAAGAGCTCCAATCTCCCTACTATTTACCCGTAGCTGTAGTGAGAAGTGAATTCATGCCTTTCCTAAGGACATTAGTGCAAAGAGAAGTGGTTTGTGTTTTTGTCAGAGTAACATTCTCTTAGTTGGAGAGCCTTACTAGGCTAAAAGGTTCCAACTACCCTACTATTATTTACCCATAGCTGAGGGCTAGGAAGTGTTCATGCCTTTTCGAAGGGCATCAGTGCAAAGTGAGCATAAACTCTGCTGATTCTGTTTTCCATGCAGATAAATGTTACACTGCTCCGAACCTCTCTCAGATATGGTTCAGAGATTCTATTCCTCTACTCGCCTTGTCTGGCTATAAAGTCAGGCTTTTGATTTTGGACGGTTACTGTATCCTATTATAATCTGCCAAATATCCATGCATTTGCCTGTATAGAATGCCTAACTCCCTACATATCCCCATGAAATTTTCTCTACTGTGTACTAATGGGATCCTTAGAGATGTTTTTCAACATATTAGTTTTTAAAAATTACCCTCAAAATAATAGTATGGTTGTGTGTTCACACTCACAAGAATGACAATGATCTGATTTCCACCTACCTATCTTACTATAATCCAACTATATTTTGTGACACCCCCCCACCCAGCCCGATATTTAAATTGAATGTGAAGAGATCATGATGGTGATGATTCTGAAATAAGGTTTGATTCAATGAATACATAGTTCAAATCCATCTGGGGTCAAAAGGGGCCAATTTAGACCTTCTGCAGGAACTAACTGAAAAATCCTACCCTTTAGGGAGTGTTTCCTGCTAGTCTCTTTAAAAGCACTAAATCACTTGGACCTGAAAATCTATTGAGCGATGTTTTGTTATTTTGAAATAATCTCTTTGACTTGACATTTCACGGAGAGCTACTTTTAGCAGAGGAGAAAGAGAACTGACTTTTTGGAAAGGTCATTTTGGTTAAAGCAGGAAATGGAGATAATGCTCTGAGAGTGGGAAGCACTGGGTGTGGTTCCTGACAGGGTTTGGTGCTTGTGGAAACATCTACCTCTTTATCATATGTGTGTGTGTGTGTGTATATATATATATATATATATATATATATATATATATATATATATATGCACATCCTTGCAGTATCATTGAATTGTTCTGGCTGAAAAGTATCTATAAATGGCTTAAAGTTGTAATTAATGAAGGCATATTTGGCAGTATTGGATTCCACATGAAAAGTTATTGTCCATGTCAGAAATAAAATTACTTCCTACTATCTTTATAGCAGTCTGGTTATAATGCACTGTTTGGGAGAAGATGGACAGACTGACAAACCTCCTCAAATATATATATTAGATTATAGATAGATAGATATAGATCAGATGATTATTGTTGGGTTCGTGTGAATGCACACACCACACTATTATGATTGTTGTTGTTTTTTTTAATTATCATTATTATGATGATGATTTTTTTTTTAAATAAAAAAAATAAGGCATCTGTGACCTTTCATGAATATCACTTGCATAGTAAAATTTGTTTTTATGGAAATTAATGATGTGAAAAAATCACCAGAAAAGTAAATTTTGTCTGAGGTATGAAATCTTTTTTTGCACTACATACATGTACACTAATATATATATATATATATATATATATATATATATTTATAGGTAGATGAAAATGACAATAGGAAGGTGAAGAGAAAAACTCTAGAGATAGGTGTTACATCTGAAAATTTTTTTATTATTCTGTGGGCGTAGTTTAATGGATTTTGATGGGGGCCAGCCATTTTTTTCAGGAAAAAAAATATTTTCAGCAGCTCACAGAAAAATTTGCTGTTTACATGTTCGATGCTGAAGAAGATGTGAATATTTCTGTGTTTGATTGTTTAGTAGGAATGGGAAGGAGGTGTCTTCAGAATTATTCAACAATCAACACAGTTTGTTCTCTACCAAAACTGAATTAGACCAAGCAAAAACTTAGATCTCAAGTTGTTAATTTCTTGATCATGCTGTTTGATACTTAAATCCATTCATATATCATGTCGACTTGGGAACAGCAATGTGTAGAAATAAAAAAAAAACAAACAATTCTGAAAACTGACACACACACACACACACATATATATATATATTAGAATGTGGATTCGCTACACAAACTAGCTCATGTTTCTGCCCTCTTCGGGCCTCATCATATTATTTATATATTATTATATTACGTTATACTGCTAGCCTGATTTGTACCACATATACTGCATATATATATATATATATATATATATATATATATATATAAAATCCTCAGCCATATATATATATATAATATATATATATATATATAAGCATGTATACAAAATTTTCTTTCTGTTTGCACTGTTGCATCTAATTGATTCATTCACTTTCCTATTATAACTTAACTATTACATCATAGATTATGTCAGAGAAACTCTTGAGACTTCATGTCTGATCACATATTAATACAGCTTGGGAGGAGTTGAGACTTGAAGAAAGAAATTAGATTACTTGAATTATTGAAAAGTAAATTACCCAACAAAATAGCTTTAGGCTCCTTAGTGCCAATCCACTCATAAATTACACCGTCATTTTTATCTGGTAAATTTTAGTATATATACCATTATCCATGCATGAATAAACTATTCATAGACTAAACAAATGAAATTCTAGGTCCTCAGTTCCAGAAAACTCTCACCTACATTGAGACCTTTTTGGTTTTCATCATCATCATCATCATCATCATCAGTCTTTTATTGTCCGTCGTTGGACTTTGACCTTCCCTAAGATTTGCCTGACCTGTTTATTGTGGGCATTGCTAAGCCAATACTTTCTGAACCCATCCAGTTTGATGTACCTTCTTATATTCTGCCAGCCACGGTTCTGCATGTGATCCCTGGGGATCTATATTGTGAGTCGTGACGTTCATTGTTTGTTTACCATTCTGGCAGCATGACCAGCCCATTGCCATTTGAGTTACTAATGGATTCTATGATGTCTAGCGGTTACTTGCCACTTATTCCTACAACATCAGGTGTCTAGGACAGAATGGAGAGGGGCCAAGTTAGTGTGGGTTTATGGTTTTGAGGGGGGCTTCTCCCCATGGTAGAGCCAAAAACTGTATTTACTGCTTGTTATTACTCTATCAGTGTTGACAATGATTTTTTTTTAATTATTATTATTTTCCGAATTTTGGATTGATTTCAAAACCTTAAAGATTGAAAAAAAAAATCCTCTAAAATGGCAACACTGAATTGTTCTTTATTGTCTTATAAGAATAGAATCAAATGCTATTTCCTTTTTTTTTTAATCATTCCTGTTCTTTTACTCAGTTCTATCACTTGAAAGTGGATTATGTAAACTACATTTCCATGTATTTACAAATACGTTAATCATATGTATTTATCACTGATTACAAAAATAATTAAAGTGTAGTTTGAAATGCGGATTACATTTCCCATCTGGTCTGGGCCTATTACTAGATTTGCATGGATCTGTAGGTGTCCCTCCTACTTGCAATCACTTTTCCCCTGCACACGGTGTTTTTTGGTCTTGGAAACTTCCAGTAAATCACAGTACTTTCCATCACATTGTATTGGGTGTCAGTCCCAATAGACAGCACTGATGTTCTTAGGAGCCTTGTTAAGTACTGACGCTTTGGAGTTGGTGGGCTGAATGATCCAAATCTTTCTCTTTTTTTTTTTCTTTTTTTGACAGCGCATTTTTGGTCTATTTCCTGACAGGCACATTTGCATATTCATAACATTCTCACCTGGTCGCTTTTCACATAGGAACTAATATTACATTAGACATGAAACCTTTCGTGGTTTTTATTCTCTTTATTTGTTTTTGCAAACATCAAGACTGTTTCTTGTTGCATTATAGCATGTGTGTTTGTACCGTATTCACTTAGGTAGAATGCGATCACCACTTGTGATAACTAAAAACCTGCAATATATGTATGTATTTTTTCCATACTCGAGTATAATGCAACCCCCCATGATTTTTCGTGTTATATTTCTTGTATTGTACACTTGTAAATATGAAATATAAGTTTGTATATTTGTTTTTGTGTATAAGTTTGTAGATAAATGTGTGTGTGTGTGTGTGTTTGAATAGTTAGTATTTGTGTGAGCTTCTTTATATGAGTTTGTATATAAGTATGAGTTATTGTGTGAGAGCGTGTGTGTGAATATGACTTTGTATGTGTACTTGTGTGGATATAAGTTTATATATATATAAATATATATGTGTGTGTGTGTGTGTGTGTGTAAGAACTTTATTGAAATTCTGTTCTAGATATTGAAAAAAAAAATTTTTTGTTTTATCATTCTATACTTATTTTGTATAATTTATTTGTTTTTCCCTTTTTCTCTCGAAAAACCTCACTTATTTCCCTCAGTTCTATTGAACTTCCCTTAGGTGGTCCGAGCACAATGGTAACACTTCAAGTACATAAGCTGTTACCCCCCCCCCCACACACACACCTTTCTTCTTGAATTCAGCAATTTTCTTATCCAATAACAAATTGGTAGACTCCAGGGAGTAGTCAAAGATGGAAATGGAAAGTTGGAAACCTTTTCAAGCGTGGGTGTTCACTGGGAGGTGCAAATGGGGCATATGCCCCCTTCCCTGGATCAGTCGTTCTCATTGAGGGGTGGGGATTGAAAGCAACACCTGAATTCAGCTTTTTGCCCCCAGCCCCTTCTATGCATTTGCCCCTCACCTGAAAAAATGGTATTGGATGCTGATGCTCTCAAGCCTAAATGGTCAAAATGTGTCCCAAAACAAAAATAATACATTTGTCTTATTTGATTTGTCTGATCAGATAGTTCAGTGG
Source organism: Thysanoteuthis rhombus (assembly GCA_963457665.1). NCBI lineage: Eukaryota > Metazoa > Mollusca > Cephalopoda > Oegopsida > Thysanoteuthidae > Thysanoteuthis > Thysanoteuthis major. The sequence continues at coordinate 69,003,812 of OY735207.1, forward strand.
TTAGCATGTCTGTCTCACATATGGAAAGTTCTGGGTTCAATTCCCTGTATGAGCAAAGAGTGTTGAGAAACTCTTCATTTGGACAAATTTCCCTGTACACTGAGCAGCTAATTGAGTACACACTAAGCTGTGTGATTAGGGTGGAGGTATCCCTTTGGTAGACTTGCATCCTGCCAAGGGGAATGGTCATAAAAACTTGTAGGAATGAAGTCCTGGTCTCGACCAGACCTGAGACTTGCAAGGATCACTGAGCTGATCCATGCAACTGAGACTGGGACTTCATCACCAGCTATCATACTCCATTGGGGGTTGTCTCTGGCCTATTCAATCCGGCAACCTTGGGAGTTGATGTGATCCAGATTTCCAGAGTTCTGGACCAAGGCTTATTGAATACTTGAAATATAAAATAAACAATGAAAAGTAAAATACAAAATTGTATTTAACAGATACAAATTTATTAGTGAGGCAGCTTAGCTAATCTTGTGATGAAAGCTTATAATTTGGTGGATAGGCTTTCCCCAAATATTTTGAAATTGAGTCATCTGGAATATTCAATACGTCTCTCATGTCTTCAGATCAATTTTCTTATCAGCTGAGGATATGATATGATTTTGAGGACATGATTAGTTGAATTTATTTGCCATACATACTTTTCCGGAATTGCTCTTCGGATAATACATACTGGTCATTGAAAATTCAAGATGGCCTCCATTTTTTAGATAGTGGCCATCATACCATTTCAAACTCAAAGTAAGTGATAATAGCAACTCAAACTTAGTCTTTTGTCGGAGTGAATATTCAGCTCTACCCTTCACAGTAACAGAGATGCTGTGCAGGCAGTCTATGGCAGCATTTCAGCTCTTGCACTGCCCAACACAACCCTTCTTACATTTGCAGGAGTCAAAGATGAACTGGCCTGCTTCTGATAGACATGAACAGAAGGGTTCCTAATACCTCTCAGCCTCATCTACAAAGTGAAGGTAGTTCTGGTGTAGACGCTAGTGTCTGACCCAACACATGATGGTCATCTTCACCATAAAAAAAACAAACATGATTTGACTTAAAGATCATCCATATCAAACTAGTTTACACAACTTTATTGCAATTACAATTTTCATACCAGCCATGACGCGATCTTGAAATTTCAATGACTTGCATGTATTTTCCAAATGACAATTTCCCCCAAAATGTGTGTATGGTAAATAAATTCATCTAATTTTGTCCACAGTATCATATTATATCTGCTGAGAAAAATTAATCTGAAAACAGTTGTTTCCTAAAATGGCTGCACTTACTGAAAATTCTGATGGCTCAATATCCAAATCTTCTTTGAATGCCTTTGGCTATATATGGACCAAATTATCTGCTTTTACCACAAAATACTCAAGTAGCTTGAAATTTTTGGCTAAGCTGTCCCAATTGATAAACTTTTTAGAGCGGGATCAGTTTGATTCCAATTAATCAACTTGAAATTGTTGAAATAAACAATGTAAAATATTTGATGAAAAAGAAATAAAGAGAAGTAGAGAACAAATCTTGTTTATAATGATACAAATTAATCTACTTTGAAAATTGAGTCTGTTTAATTGTTATTAATCCCTTAATCCTTGTCTGAAGAGAATTCAACCATGTATTGGTGGAAAGATATTAATGTAGTGTACGTGTACTTACAAGTAACAGAACAGAATAAAAGAATTAGAACAATTTATGAAAAAGTATTGGCAAACAATTCTATTCAAAATGTGTATGAGACTACTATAATAAGAAGCAGTAAATACAGAAGTATTTGCCTTAAGCAGGGGAAATAGGTACCCTCAAAATCATACGTCCCTACCAACTGGTTTACCTGGCCTCTGTTCTGGCTTAGTTATGAAAGAAAGAACTCTTGATAAAGTGCTGTCTAGACAAACAGAAAGGAATTTAAACAGGGGTTGACCCAGGATTTTCAGCAAGATGGTGTCCAAGTGGAAATATGTATCTTTACAAATAAATACGTGAAAAAGAAAAGAAATTTCAAACATCAAAACCAAGAAAGTAAAATATATGGTCCAGCATTTTTCACTTACATTCGAGTTGTAGTATTTTAGCACAAGAATTGACAGAAGAGTCAAATAAAAAAGATTATTCAAAGAGATTTACCACAGAAACAATACAATAAATAAAATCAAGAATAAGAGAAAAGTCTGCATTAGATGAAAAATAAAGTATAAAAAATATCTTATTTTTCATCAAATGTAGTCTTTTCTCTTATCCTAAGGTCTGATCATTTAGGGTTTTTTCATTTATGAAGAACCTTCTTTTGGATATTTTACAGAAAATTTATTATTAATCATGCTTTGCCCAAGACGAAGGTCAAAATAAATAATTTTATTTTCACAGAATTCGATTTACAAGAACTTTAGAAACATTAAATTTTCATTTATTCCTTTATATTTTTAAATCGGCTCTAGATAGGTCATATCTCCAACCGCTATTTTTGTTGATATTGTCACACACACACACACACACACATACACACACACACACACACACACACACATACACACACACACCTTTGCTTTTTCTTCAAATAGAACAAAAACCTTTTGGAATTTGAGTTTTTAGCAGATTATACAAAATGAGATCTCAATGTAAAATCTGTACATGGTATTAATTTTGTCAAGGTCAGGATAATCCTTCTTAATCTAAGAGATCATCAAAATTTCCTTTCCAAGGTCGATTAACCATTCACAGGGTTAATTCCTTCATTTCAGCCAGAGCACTCAGAGAGCGCATACCTCTGTCAACGCCGGACACTAAATAAACATTGAATGAAAATATATTCTCAAAAAACGAGGGATAGAACTTTGAATGGACAAATATTGATGACTTCCCTTGAAATTTAAATGTAGCCATTTTATTTACTGTTTGTTTTTTAACTTCTTTTCCTGCAGAATAATGAAATATCTCCCAATCTGAAACAAATTTCTGGATCCACTCCAAAATCTAATCCCTTCTTCTGTAGCACATTGCCAATCTTTCCACGAGAACTTTTGGAGATATTGTATGTACAGACGAATGGATAGTAAGACTGAGACGAGTGAATACATGAATGTACTAATAACATTGATACTGACCTGGTTGAAGTGTGGCCAATATCCTTGTTGTATGAAGTACAGAAAGCACATATTTAGGGCACCCAGTATGGATCAATCTCACTGCAATAGTAATGGTCTATGAGATTTACTAGCTAAAGAGCCTACAAAAGATTATCATAATGGGTCTTTTCAGTGACGGCGTTAGGTCCAAAAAATTTTAGATCTTTTTAGATTATTTTTTAAAGATTTTTTTAGATTTTTCAAGTTTTCTAGTTATATTGCTACCCCAGAGTTCCAGCACCCTCCAGCACCCCCCGCCTTCAGTTCAGGGTTCTGCAAGTCCCAAGCGCCTCCTCCGGAATTTTTCACTTCAGTCACTACCGCACTAAATAATTATGGCTATTACAGCTCTTCGCTCTTTTGTTTGCTAAATAAATGTGAATAAAAAAAATGTTTCGCTGGTAATTTGGCTGTTTGAAACTATCAACGAAAACTGTCAAAATAGGTTTCTTCATTTTTCAAGCTGGTGTGGCTGACTGGCTAGCTATTTATGTATCATGCGTACTGGCTGCACCAATGGAGCTATGAGGCTGAAAATTTAATCGTTCACTCCTTTTTATCTCTAGGAACATATTTTTTTTCATAGGGGAAGGGGGAATCCTTACCCCATGATAGATTTTGAGTGGGGGTTCAATTTGTTTTTTGAAAATTCATACTGTTTTAGTGATCACTACCCAATAAAAGTAACATATAGACTGATCACTCCTTTCCCCAAATTTTTAATTGATCACCCTAAGCACAGCATGCAGCCAAAAAATGTTGGCGACTTCTATTGAGTGCTTAACCAGACCGGTTATTATTTTATCAATAATAACATAGAGTTTGTCAGTCAGTCAGTCAGTCTGGGCAAAGGTTAGTTTGTGTTGAGGCTTTCACTTTTTTTTAACCAAAAATTCTGTTTAGTAAAAAGAAAAAATACGGTAAGCTATAATGGCTATAACTATTTTAGTGTGGTGGGGAATAACCAAAAAGACTCATTTTAATTTATCAGATATTAGTCGCAAACCTATTACCAGCAAAGATTACTACCATCACTTTATATGGGTACATTAAGTTGTGGTTACATAAAACAATCGTGCTGCACCATTATCTTTTATTTATAAGATTCCAACTATCAAACCATGGAAGACTGAATCAGCATTAACTTCTCCCTGTTGTTCTTGGGAGAGGCATGATTCTTCTTCTCCCTGTGCTCAGTTCCATCTTGGCAAAGGTGTTATCAATGGCGTGAGTGCACTCTACTTTTTTCCACTTGTCACTAGCATGTCATGATGGTCAACAAAACAGTGCAGTCATGTCAGGAATTCTCTCCTGTTACTGGGAACATGCTTGCATTGGATTCTGTGTTGATTCATGAGCGCCAACGATACAAAGATCTTTTTCTTTTTTTTTTTTTTTTTTTTGGAGGGGGAGAGGTTCTTAAAATTGCCCCCAAAAAGTTTTCCTCTTCCTTTTCTATCCAGGAATTTAATTTAATCACCTTTGATACTCGCAGTCATTTTTTGACTTTTATTTATCAGACTGCACTCCCTTCTGTAGATAAAAACCTGTGGACCAAATCCTCTTTTACAAGGCTAAAATGTTTTTTAGGTTTTAGGAGACAGAACAGCATAGTTCACCCTTACCTCTACCACCACCACCACTACCTACAACAATTTCTTTCTTTTTCCCTCTCACATCTCACGTTTCCCTTTTTTTGTTGCTCTTTTTTTCTGAGTCTTTTTTTTTTCATGTCTCTTTTTTTTGTCTCTTTTTTTCATGTCTTTTTCTTTTTTTCTTTTCTGTCTTTTTGTGTCCCTGTCTTTAGTGTCTTCCTTTTTTTCCTCTGTGTTTTTCTGTTTGTTCCTTATCTTTCTGACTCATTCTCTGTCTTTCTGTCTCAATCTCTGTCTTTCTGTCTCGATCTCTGTCTTTCTGTCTCAATCTCTGTCTTTCTGTTTTGTTCTCTGTCTTTCTGACTCATTCTCTGTCTTTCTGACTCATTCTCTGTCTTTCTGACTCATTTTCTGTCTTTCCGTCTCGTTCTCTGTCTTTCTGACTCATTTTCTGTCTTTCCGTCTCGTTCCCTGTCTTTCTGTCTTGTTCTCTGTCTTTCTGTTTGTTCTCTGTCTTTCTGCTTGCTCTCTGTCTTTCTGCTTGCTCTCTGTCTTTCTGCTCGTTCTCTGTCTTTCTGCTCGTTCTCTGTCCTTCTGTCTCGTTCTCTGTCCTTCTGTCTCGTTCTCTGTCCTTCTGTCTCGTTCTCTGTCCTTCCGTCTCGTTCTCTGTCTTTCCATCTCGTTCTCTGTCTTTCCGTCTTGTTCGTTGTCTTTCCGTCTCATTCTCTGTCTTTCCGTCTCGTTCTCTGTCTTTCCGTCTCGTTCTCCGTCTTTCCGTCTCGTTCTCTGTCCTTCCGTCTCGTTCTCTGTCTTTCCGTCTCGTTCTCTGTCCTTCCGTCTCGTTCTCTGTCTTTCTGTCTCGTTCTCTGTCTTTCTGTCTCGTTCTCTGTCCTTCCGTCTCGTTCTCTGTCCTTCCGTCTCGTTCTCTGTCCTTCCGTCTCGTTCTCTGTCCTTCCGTCTCGTTCTCCGTCTTTCCGTCTCGTTCTCTGTCTTTCCGTCTCGTTAGTTGTCTTTCTGTCTTGTTAGTTGTCCTTAACACAAGAACCAAGCCATTTGGCTTACTTACTGAGGGATAACCACTCTCCTCTAACTTGCTAAACTTCTTACTCTTACAGGTATCTTCTCAACAACTACAGGCAATGTATCTGACCAATACCCCACAGGGATAACTCCTGCTGGCTGGACATTTAGTATCTGGGGTGCCATTTACCTATGGATGGCTCTCTGGATCTTTTACTGCCAGTCGACCATTTGTAAATTAACTGGCACCAGTTACCTTTACCTGGAACCACCTGTCTTACCCACCCCTTTCTACCTCATTTATATATTGAACCTCATTCTCAATATCAGCTGGCTCATACTTTTTGACCGAGCCCTATTTGTCCCTTGTTTTGGTGTCGCCATTTCAATGTTCATCACAGCCGTCATTCCTCTCGCTATCTCTGCCTCCAATCTCTATAAATACCTTGACCTCATGTATAAGGATCGTCTCAGTGTCCAGGTTTGGTCCATCCGGATCCTTGTTCAAAACGGCATCGGGATGTACGCCACCTGGCTATTAGTCGCGACCCACCTCAACCTCGACCTTGCTCTTTATTACAGTTGGGGGGTCACAAATTACGTCAGTGACCTGGTGCCCCTCTGTATGCTCATCGTGTTCATTGTTACCTGGTTCACTGTAGACATCCTCATGCTCGATAGATTTACCCGTTACCTGTTCATGCCGTATGTCGTGCTCGTTGTGGCTTTCACGGGGATTGTGTACGCCCAGGTCAATATCAAAGATTTGAACAGGATCAGCATTTTTATTCTGGTCTTGCTCTGTGTCAACTGTTTCTGTTTTGTTGTGAAATTGATCTGTATGATTTGGCGCCACTTCAAGAATTCTCAACGACTCTTCACGGCATAAAAAAGGGGATAACTCTTGGATAGATATAGTTGTTTCTGGATCCTTTGGCAAAAATTTGAGAAACCTTACACATAGATATACGTTGAAAGCAATAAGTACGCGAATGGATCATTGAGTCTACAGCCTGACACAGGATTATTTGTTGAATTTTGATCTAAAATCTTCATTGTATAATGTTTGATCTATGGTAATATTATTCACCACTGAATTAAGGGCATTGACGTGGAAGGAGATCATGTTTAAAAATAAATGTTTGCTGTGTGAAATTAATGCGTTTTTCATCATTAGGCTATGGATTTATTGATGCAGTGACATACATTCATAAGAGTGTAGTACATTCTTTAGCATATATACATACAACGTGCTACCCATAAGATTGAAGAACTTGACCTTTATAAAATTACTTACCCTAACACCTAGTTTCTACCATTTCCTTCAGAGTCATCCCACTGTAAACCAGCTAACTGACTCATGGAGAAGACTGCTCACAAAGAACAGTACATTGACATTGTTCAAATATCTAGAACTTTTGCGTGGCTTCTCTTATATGAATATGCATACATGGATAAGTAAAATAATGAAGAAAAAAGCTTATATATATATATATATGTGTGTGTGTGTAATGGATTCTGTTCATTAGGACCTAATTGGGAACAAGGATTTCAAACCCAATAACTGGCAAACAACTTAATATCTTTTTATAGAAAATACTGTTAAGTTTCTTGAATTAAAGGGGAACAACTAGCATGAAATCTGCAACAACTCAAGTCCCTCTTAAAACTATTTTCACATTCAACGTGAGTCCGGTGCTAAAATTATCTTCAAGATAGTCATTTTGAGAACTAAAAAATAATTTTTTTTCAATACTTAACAGATTTTACAGAAATGTCAATTCAATAACACTGCTATTTGGTCCTGATGAATGGCATATTGGTCAAAATTAACAAAGCAAGTTAACAATGATCACATAGGTTTGAATCAGTTCTTACAAAATTGGTCCTATTGTACAGCAGGTCCTAATAAATGTAATCCATTCATATACATACATATATCCTCATATATACAAAAAGAAAGAAATAGAAACCAGATTTTATCCATTGTAGATGTTTAATCACAGTGACCAATATTCAACTCAGTAAATAAGAGCTATTAATACATGAAAATAGAGACTTACAACGATGTATACCAGGTGAATGTTAACATTTTGTTCTTGCCGCACTCATCAGCGACCGGCAATGCTTTTCCCTGTAATTATGAAAAAGAAAAGCCCATTTACATTTGAATAACATATTTTTCTATTATTCAATCTGGTTTAATTGTTTTTGAAAACCTAACTATCCTAATCATTTAATGATTACAATGTATGAATGAAAACAGTCCACCAGACTTACCTCCCTTTTTCCTGAATTACAAAAAACATAAACATTTTTTCCAAATATGATTATCTTCTCTTATGTATACTTTCCTCATACATACATAGAAATTTTAAAAACCTTTTGGGCCAACATATTTTTTTGTTTTTTTGCGTAATAGGTAAAGTAACAAAAATGATAATATTCTTTGGAACTGAACGTATTAATAGTGATTTTTCTCATGACTTCTGACAGCTCTCTGAAAATCCTGACTAGAATGGCTATCATTGTCATTTAAAATTTTTATAACTACTCTTTACCTTCATCTTAATTTTATTATCGATTGCTTTTTATCGCAACTTCTTCCTCTAACCAATTTCCCTCCAGCAGTGAGTAAATTAGAAATGGCAATTAATGAACTGAGATGAAGATAAAATGTAATCATAAAAATTAAAAATGATAACGATTTATTATACTTCATCTAATAATTTTAAAAAAAAAAAGAATCAAAAACGTTTCCGAATGCTTTTCTTTTCTGAAGTTAACGGCTTCTGATAGTTTCTTTCAACGTCTGGTTGGAGGAAGTAGTTGGCTAAAATTGTGAAAAGATTGTTCTGATGTGAAAATCTGTCGGCCTTTGATGATATATTCTCATATAGGTACATGAATGTGTGAATTACATGTATATATCACATATAATAGACACTCAGACACTTGTGAAAATGACCCTAGAAAATCTATAGACCCTTTGTTACTAACAACTATGATTATTTCATGAAAGTTAAGTTTCCATAAGAATAAATGTTCTAATAAATATAAATTAACTTACAGACTTATGTATTAACTCTCCATCATGGTTAATAATTGAAAAACCGTACCATCATATTTTGAAGTCAAGTAGAAAAATTCCATTGAAGAATAATTATAGTCAGAAGAAATTCTATTTATGACATCACTGGTGTTTTCCTCTGGGAAACATCTAAAATAGCATTAAAAAAACCCAGCTAGAAACTAAGAGTCTGACAACATCTAGAATCTGGAGAATCTAGATGGTATTAATAATAATCTTGCCAGAACAAGGCCCCCCAAAATATAAAAAAACCCCAACTTTTTTCTGAAAATCAAAAAAAGATTTTAGTAAGGGTCTAGTGAAGTACTGATGCTAATTTTCAAGTCTGTAGACAAAACAGTATGGCCAGGAGTGTCGGAACATACAAACTTATGCACATATAAAAAAGATAGAACCCTTTGCCATCCTCAATGGCTATGGTGATTCAATGCTAGACTTATGTATTAATTATGAAACAAAAGTGAAAAATAAATCCCACAAAACCTTGAGCAATTACCCCAAAAAAGGTAATAAAGATTTCTTTACATTGTTATTGTTATAATTTTGAAATTTTGAGACTACATTAATCAAATGTTTACCACATTCATGAAGGGATGGTCACAATTAATTTGACCGTGTTAATCAAAACTCATTTTGAACAAAACTGCATCAAACGCAGCCGTGTATGGTGCTTTTTACCAAGGATGCACATTAGGGTAAATATATTTTAGTGTCCGTAAAAGCAAAGGACCAGTAAAATCCTTTTAGGCTCTTGGTAAGGGGAGGTAGTCTTGATTGTAGGTTGTTAAGTTTCACAAAGCTGCTCGCTATTACAAACGGCAAACAAATAAAAGAAATAAGAGAAATACATAAAGAAAAACAAAATTTGGATTGGACACTGTTATGTGCTGATAATAGTGTCTTATCTGAATTCTGTTTTTTTTTGTTCATTAATTCTCTTATATACAGATGCTAGAATATTTTTGCTCTTTTGTGCCTCCATAGCTCACTGCACACCCAAGATACAAAGCACCATACACCACTGGTTAAGAGATACCTGTACTTAGAATAAAAGTTTCAACCTTTGTTTTCTTATTTCTGTTTGTACGTTTTTCTTTTTTCCTCTGCTCATGAAATTAGTCTTCATGTGTCAGATCATGTTCGCTCCCACTGCTGCCTCCTTGTCTCTGCCTGCAGACATCAGGGAATGCCCTGGCCCCCATTTTTGCATAATGGGGAGTTACTCACTAGGAGATGGAAACAAAGTACCAAAGTTGTGAGCCTATCACCAGAAAAGGAACTGAAGTATGAGTTGGACTTTTTAAATTTTTGCACTTTTGAAAAATGGGTTTTTTTTTCCCCTCTCTCCCCTCAAATCTGTCTGTTAATGTTTGTTTGACCATTACTTTAATGCTGCTTTTTTTTCTGTCTGCAATCATCCTGGTGTCTGTTAATCATTCTTCCAACCCCTACAGAACTCTGGCTTTTCCTCTTTTTTCACTTCCATCGTTGGTTCTTTAGCCTTTCCTCCTTCTCCACCCGTTTGGTGCTCAATCTCCACCCTACTCCCTTCATCCCCACGAGTGCTTGGCCTTTCCTCTCTCTCTCCCGCTTAAGGGGTTCTGGTCTTTTCTCTCGATCTAAACTTTAATCATTAAGCCTGTATATCATAATATCTTTTGTTCCTTTCTTCATCCGTCTTTTCCCTTGTCTAATAATCCCAACTCAGTGTGCTGATTGGAAAATCTTCCATCTATTTGTGCAGTCATTTTTTTTTTTCTTCCTTTGCTGTCCCAGAATGCATCAGTTAAATTTGTTTAAATGTCGTCTTCATTTCAAGTTCTCAAAATTATTTCTATAAATTTGGGGAGAAAAGTGGATGTTCCTAACAAATTTATCCAAAATGGAAAATAAACAATTTTAAAACATTTCAAAGTTTTTTTTTTTCATTCATCTTTCAAAATTTCTGTTTTTTCTTTTCACTCAAATCAAAGTGTAAAATGAAATGAATTTTAGAAAATTACTTCTTGACCATTACTGTTTATACAACGCATTCTATAAATGGCACCAAGCTTTTGCGTGTAACCCAGGTAAGCTTCTTGTCATCGTAACATTTACTTTTGTGTATATAATATTTTTGATGTTTTATAATCCTCATTAGTTTTTCTAATAAACCATTTTAATTCCATAGTTGTTTTTTCATTCAGCAAAAATAAAAATAAAAATGAAGAAAGTTACATAATGACTGAGGGAAGCAGATTGATAAACTCTAGTACTTACAAACTCAAAAAATGATTTTTAATTTTTGAATCCTTAATAAATTGTTTTATCTCTATTGTATACTTTTGTTAGTCCTTGCATTTCAGTTGCTGTGTATACCAGTTGGCACATTATGTACTAGTTTGTAAAAGAGTTCAAAAGTAAGTCAGAATGCTAGGAGTTGTCAAATCAGATGTAGCTAATAGCAGATTGAAGGACCTCACTGCTAAGCCAATCATACTTGTCTCTTGACTTATGATCCTACTTTTATATTATGATAGGATCCCAGAGCAAGCTCAGCATGGCAAGTGCTGATTAGGCAAAAAAAAAAAAGAGCTTTCACTGCACAGACTTTTGATTGAATAGTAATGGGTGATTTGGATCCATTCTTTTCTTTATTTGTAAGATTTTTTAAAAAAAGAAAAGATGCTCATCGTGGGTTGAGAATTAATCTTAGCCCTGCCAATAAGTTGATTTAATGTATACGTTAACTCTTGATTTTTGGTATACCTCCTTTATGAGCCAACCCTGGTTTTCCAGGAGAAAGGGAGAAAACACACAAGTGTCTCCCCCACCCCACAACACCTGAGTACAGATGGAAGGTTCTAAAACATCTTAGCATTATTACCAAACGTTACAGTTATTGATAGCCAAAGTAGTTAGTCACAATTTTTGACGAAGAGGACTCGGTGGCAGGATATGAAATATTCTAGATCCTGACTATTTCAAGTGTTGTGAATAATAGCTTTGAATTGTTTCTGGCCTAGTTCTTTGATTAAGTAGAAAGAACTAAAAACTGAGAGGAAATAAGATATTAGAAAAACAATGAAGTGAATTTCGTAAGTATGAATATTGAGTTACTTCCCTTGGAATTTAGATTATTTTTTTTATTACCTGACCATTTTTAACCTTTTCTTGTAAAATAATAAAAATATCCATCAAAAACAAATTACTTGATCCGCCCCCAAATTCAATTGATTCTTCCATTGCACATGACTGACCTTTCTACAAAATCTCATAGATATTCATTGTGAACTTTTGAAGCTTTTATTTGGACAGTGGAACTGCCATGAGTGAATAAATGTATCTCTGTTTTGGCAGAGGTAAACTGCGATGATTTTCTTTGTTAAAATTACTACAAGTTATCAATAGTATACCCTTAGTTAAAATCAAAACCCAAGCCCATAAGTAGTCCCTGTGACATCACTATCTATGAGTTCCGAAAGTAATCCCTTCACTATAAAAAGCTCTGTCCTCCCTTACAGGGGACTTTCAAAGGGTCACATTGCTCTTTGGAGCTAGTGATACTACAATCTGTATGGGCAAAGTGTCACACACAAAATGAAAGTAATTCCATATGATTTCATTTTACATACACCCCTGAACTTTGTTGCATTACACATGGAAACATGAAAATTCTCACATGCAAACGCATATGAAGATATTGACAAGAGAATACAAATAAAGGCAGTGACAAGATGTGTATTATTTTCTTTATTGAAAACAAATCATTCATTTCCCTTGAAATACGAATTCAGTTGTGTTTCCATCATTATTAACATCCTCACAGTCTCCAACGTGTTCAAAATTACCATGTTGTATCAAAATATGTGACCATCTCCTATCTTCTTCACTGGAGTCCTATTCTAACCAAATCTTAAATTAAAGAGAACTTCCGTTTCCCCACTAACAAAGGCTTGGTAAAACACATTAACAATTCACAAAATGGCAGCCAAAAAAAAATCTGTGTTGAGTCAGTTGTTGGTTAAAACCATGATTCTTTTGGGCTTTCTAAACCCTTTCAAGACTATCCTATTGAGATGCTTAATGCTTGAATTTTTAAAAAGGTTTTTTTTTTTTTGAAAAATCCAAAATTTTAAATTTTTATTCAATTGATAAAGAAAACAGGTCTGGTTAGACATTCTATAGAATGTGGCCAATGTCTTTTGGTCTGCCGCCTTGGGGTGGGAAGAAATAAAAAATTTGGAAAAAGGGTGATCAATGAATAAGTTATATCTTCCACATGTTGCTGTGACCACTAAAAACATTTGAATTTTCAAAAAGTAAGCATGACTCCTGCAGAACACAAACTAAGGAATCAATTTAGCGTAAACTTACATTGCAAACTGACCCCCTCCTTTCCCACTAAAAATTTATTCGGTGTGGGGGAATTTAAAAGTGAAAATAATGAGTAAATATCTAAATTTTCAGTCATTTATCTTCATTGGCATGGCCTGTGTGATACATACAGCCAGCAAGCTGAACCAACTTAAAAACTGAATTTTGACAGTTTCTGGTTGACGGTTTCTGGAAAGCCTCAAATGTTGATTTTCATCTAATGGTTAAAGAAGACTATTCTTTTATTAAATAAAATGTTTTCCTCGTTTTAAAGAACCAAAATCATGATAGTATACGTCTGCCCCATTAGACATTTACCCTGTTGCAGACAAACCACTCTGCCATCTGTTGATAAGGCTGGGCACCAAATAAAATGGTGGCACAGAATATAAACCTCTCTACTTCTTGGTGTATGAAGATAAAAAGGTCGTACTAACAGTGACCCACCATATGGATGTCATAATTGGGATGACATTCAAGACAATGTCCCTAAGAGTTGAAACAGTAAACAAATTGTGATTCACTGACAGATTTTTGTCTCTCCCTTCTTACATGTAGTGATCTGGTTTTACTGCATTGAGGTAAAAATGGTAACTTAGATTATGGAGCATACCCAGAAGCCAGGATTCATTTATGAATATAACATCGAGACTTTAACATTGTACGATATGAAGAAAAAATGTCCAAACTGAAACTCATGGAATTCATGGCCACAAGTGGTCCTCTGGGGAAGGGAAATAAAAACTTAGTTTTGTTTGTACTTTTTAGTTTCTCATCATCAATACACATCATATAAAATCCACCTGTTATAACAGCAGATTTGTAATAACAGCACTCTCAAATTTCCCCGGGTGCTATAATAACTGGAGTCTATTATTGAGATATACATGAAAGCTAGGCTTAATGAAAATTATGAAAGCAGAGCTGGTTGGGCTGAGGTGGTTGCATATTTTCTACCAGTATCATTAGTTGTTTTTGGAGCACACCCAGAAGCCAGGATTCTTAATGCTGATTTTCAAGGTAAGCAGACCCTTCTGTCTTGGCTACTTGGTGCAAATGCTCTCCCGGTTAAGCCCTGTGCCAGATTAAGGTAAGCAGGATGTCTCAATGAAATACTTATATGTGCATATGCTCACACATTCTTATGTGTGAGTGAAATGAATGAATTTTTTAAAAATTACAAACCAATCTAATACAATAAATACTATGTTTTTTTTCTTGCTTGCTTCCTTGCTTTATTTATATAGCCAGCAAAACTACAGCAAATTTGTCTATAGAGCTAACTTGACCCCTGGGACTAACTAAGGATAGGTGGTACTCACCTCCAAGTTCCTTAAGCGTCAATTTGGAGTCTTATTTACTATTCTATCATATTTTTAAATTCAAAGGAGACAAGTAACTTTTCATCAAATTTAACCGAGTTACCTCTTTCCCCGTCTTCATTTTATGAAATCTCTATAAAATATCATTTGTTTTCCTGTGATATTATATTTGGAGTTTTTTTTCTCCCTTTTACAACACTGGGGCAAGTGTAGTCGCCTTTTGAAAGTTCACTTTATTCTACTTTACTTTTATGAAAGTTGGTCCACATTTCTTTCACTATCAGAAGAAGCAGTTACCATTAATTTATATTAGGAAAACTTTTGTGCATTCACAGACCCCCCCCCCTCCCCATTTAAATTCTTCTATGTCTGCCTGCCTCAATGTCAAAGATAGAGGCTCATCATCCGGCATGTTTGATGTCAAAGGCTTGAAATACTAAGGTAGATTCAGACTGCTCATACTCATTCATTTTTCTATTGTGCAGTTCTTTATAGGCACTTGAAACATCCTGTAAACCTCCCCGAAACTTATGTGACCTTTTTAAAATCAACGTTTGACTTCACTGCTATCATGGCAGTTCTATCAGTTGTAGCAAAAATCTGATACAGGGTTATTTTGGGGGTCTGTGAACTCTCAAAAGATTTTCTTTAAAAATTAATGGTAAGTACTTCTTTGCTTTATGCTATTTAGGCTTGATAGGAACCATCTACTTTCAGATGGTGGGGAAAAACTATGTTTCATCTTTTTTTTCGTATACAAAATACTTACAGGATGTCTGCAAGGTCCAGATCTAAAGGTTTTTTGCACTAAAAGGGGAAATCATCTCTATGTAACCACATCAGTTCTGCTACAGAAAGAAATGTTCAATATTCTTGTATTCAGTATGTACAATATTGTCACTCATGGGGGGTGCCTGGCCCCTCCTAAAAATCCCCTCCCCTTCAATTAGTGCTGACATACTTGAACATTTTGGTCATTTTCTGGCATGTTTTTTGATGTGTTTTGGGGATGTTTTTTTGAAACCAGCACTTTTTCAGCAAGCACTTCTACTCGTAGCACCCTGGACTTAATGGACCCCCCCCCCACCTGCTCACCTATACCTTTGTGATAGGTACGTATCCACAAGTTTCACAGCCCGAGGCCATCAATTTGAGCATTGACTGTAATAAAACTTTTCAATTCATTTTTGCTTGTAGATCCAGACTTCACATGTGTGTGTGTGTATTTATATAGTCTATATATAGTCTAGAAAACTTTACAGCTTCAAATACTGAACATCAAAAAACTTTTTCAATAGTTTTTTTTATGTCACTTCTGTCACCTATTTCTCTATATCTGTCAATGCAATTTATTTCATCTTTGAATGTGTTTTTTCTCCTGTTTCCCTTATACTTTGTTATTATGGTACAATGTGTAATTTTTCTCTTGTTGGGATCATCAGTTTTTTACCATGTAACCGTTTTGGGGGTTTTAAAAACAAAACAGTTATATTAACATGGCTCTCCAGCAGTGTTGATCAAACACTACCTCCCTTTATATGTATACATATATGTGTGTGTATTTAGTGTTCAAAGCTGTAAAGCTTTCTAGATTCTTTCAATATATATATATATATATATATATATATATGTATCTATCTATCTATCTATCTATCTATGTATGTGTGTGTGTGTGTGTTCAGTTTTTAAAGCTGTAATGCTTTTTAATTATATATATATATATATATATATATATATGTATGTATATATATGCTTAGTGTTTAAAGCTTTCTAGACTATATATGTGTATACATACACACTCAAATAATTTTCAATTCTATACTTGTATTTTTATTTCATCTTATTTTTTTTTCCAAAAGGCATCTTCACAAATACAATCGGGAATATATCGGACCAATACTACACTGGGATCACCCCCTCTAGCTGGACCTTCTCGATTTGGAGTGTCATCTATATATGGATGGCCCTTTGGATTGTCTACAGCCAAGCATCCATCTGCCTCAAGGCTGGTGGCGATTACCTTTACAAAGATCCAGCTTTCATGTCTTGCACTTTCTTCTTCCTCTACATCATCAATTTGTGTCTGAACATCATTTGGATCGTCCTCTTCGATCGGACCTATTTCATCATCTGCTTCTTTGTGATTCTCTTCATGGTGCTCTCCGCTTATGCCTGTATTGGCATGTGCTCCTATTCCCTTGCTCAAAACCTGGACGAACTCACCGTCGAGAGCTTGGGCTATCACATTTGGCTGATCCGTCTCTTTGTGCAGAACGGGATCGGAGTCTACGCTGCTTGGCTAACCGTGGCCACGCACCTCAACTTTGACTTGGCACTCCGTTACACATGGGGGATCGAAGGCAGCATGAGTGATCTGACGGCTTTGATTATTCTTCTTGTTCTCGTTATATCTTGGTTTGCATTAGATTTTATCGCTCTTGACCGGTACACCAGGTATCTGATAACCCCATATATGGTACTCGTGGTTGCTTTCTGTGGCGTTTATGACAAGCAGGTGGACACCTCGAGCTTTGAGCGTACAGAAATAATTATTGTAACCCTATTGGCACTTAGCAGTCTGGGTCTGCTGATCAAGTTCATGACGATGATCTGTCGACACTTCAAAAATAATGATGTTATGGCTGTAGCTTAAGGGAAACGTCTGTTCTTGACTTTCACACTGGTACTGTTTTATGTGTCCTTTTCATAAGGACTCCAGGACAATTTCCCTCTGAGGACAACTTCCCCTGAGGACATTTGCTCCCTAGGGCAATTGCAAATGATAAAATAAATGAGAAATTATTACACTGCTTTGCATCAATATATACAAAACCCTAACCCCTAATCATAACCCATTTCAAACTTTCAGGGGTGAAAATTGTTTCTGGGGGCAAATGTCCTTGGGGAGAATTTTCTTGAGGTAATTGTCCTCAGGGAAAAATTGTCCTCAGAGGGAAATTGTCTCTTAAAAGCAATTGTCCTGACACCTTTCATAAATTTGGTATAAAACTCTGAAGCTGTTTCTAAGGGTAAATGAATTACCACACAATTGTTATCTCCAGACAAAGAAGCGAAGATTTACACACGGCTTGATTTGAAAGTCTTCATTAAATTCATGCTTTTATTCATTTGATTCTATTTTATCAGATGAAATATAGTAAATCACGTCTATTAGTTTTTTGCTACTTTTCACATCCATCTTAATTCTTGTTGCTTTTTATTGCAACTCAGGCCAGTTTCCTTCTTGCTGTGAGTAAATAAACTTGAAATTGGATTACCGATACTAAACTACCAGTTGATAATGAACACAGCCAGATCAGGATGGGGGGGTGGTTTTAAGGGTTCAATTTTAATCCGTGCTTGCCACCAAGTTCCAATAGCTCAGCAGTAAGTGCGGTCACACATTAAGTGAGCCACCCTCTGATATATAGGGTCATGAGTTCAATTCTCACCTGGAACTTGTTCTTTGTTCCAGTCCAAACTTTTAATTTATTTACTCACTACTGAAAGGGAAAATAGCCTGAGATTAATTGCAATAAAAAGCTACAAAACTTACATTGAAGTTGAATAAGAGCAAAAAATCAATAATAATGATTTTATTTATTTCTTCATGATTAAATGAATGAAAAGCAATCATTTTAGGTTGTTTGATTTGTCCCATGGTTTATAACTGCCGTTCTCACAGGGGTCATATGGTCCCCCTTGTGGACCCTTACAGATTTGAAAGGGTCCATAGACTAAAAATAATTTTAAAAGAATTTCTAACTGTTAATGTTGAATCTTGTTTGACAGGGGGCCTTGGAGCCTTAAAAGAGTTCTCAAGGAGGCTGTGGACAAAAAAAGATTGAGAATGGCTAGTTTAGAAGATCTTTACAGTACACCATGCTTGGTCTTTCTTAGCAGTGTTCAGCCTCTCTTGAAACAGGTAGTACTGGGTTACAGGGTAGCATTGGAACCCTGGTTATGAGTGAATGCATGTCAGGGAAGAATCTTTTGGCTTCCATTCTGGTAATTCTTTTTAATTACTTCATTTACAATTAGAAATACTTCAAAAGGTATACATGACCATTTTGTAAGGGAGGTGTCCTTTTTATTTTTTTGTATTTTTTTTCTTTTGTTTGGTGCTGCTATTGCATCCAGTCTACTAAGCTCTATCAGTGGTGTTTGTAGATCACAGTTTCTTAACCTTTTGGCTGTGGTCAAAGTGTAGTATCTGTTCTTATCAGCTTAATATCTGATATGTCCCTGATGTTTAAGGACTCAAAGCATAGTGATTGTGTGAAGAAACAAAGTGATTTAATTTATTCTAAGATTAAGAGTCCTAATCCGCACCCAAGTATGTACTAATTCATCAATACATTTCTAACCTGTCAACATGCGAAGGGCTAGGGTTAGTTGACTGGTCACTAAACCAAACCCTATGTTATTGCCAATGAATTTGATATCAAAGTCCCCACATTGGGTTTGTGTCTGATATTAAGCTGATAAGAACAGATACTAAACTTTGGTCTTAGTCAAAAGGATGAGAAGCCACAGTCTGATAGGGCCAGGTAGACCCCACACTGTAGTAAAACCAGTTTTTTTTTTTTTTTTTGTTTTTTCTTTCTTAAAGAACTTGACGAAAGATATCTCCTCAGTCATTCCTGCAGAACTGCATTAAGACCCTGTGTAACTTTCATACCATAAAAGAAAAAAATCACCTTAAAATACTCTCAAGCCTAGTCCATCGCACAATCTTAAGAATAAATTAGTCTGAAAAAAGTGTTACATAGACCAACTTGAAAAAATTACTCTAATTTGTTACACATGAATTGATTAGTTCATCTCGAACTAATATTCATCATATTCAATCAGAAATTTACTTTGAGACAAATTAATAAATTTACGTTAAGTTTTTTTTTCAACAAAATGATTTTTCCGAGTTGGTCTGAAGAAACGCTTTTTTCAGTTCACTCTGAAGAATATACTCAGCATCCATTTTTGATTTATTTATATTTCAATGTTTTGTCAATTATTTTGAGAATAGTCATCAACATTCCAACTTTTGTTCAGAGAATCAAATCCTTTTTCATCTTTTTCAATGTTATCAACACAGCATTCACCTGAATGCTTTGTTGTCAGTTGATTACATTGATGTAGCTAACATTTCCAAGAAATGGTTCATTCCAGTCGGTATATTAATTACCACAATTTCTTCAGGAGAAAAAAAAAATGTTCACCCAGTTTCTTCTTGTAGAGACAAAAGGTTTGCCTCTTCTCATGGATCATACACCTGATAAAGACTATTGAATGAATCAGTCGAAACATTGTGTTGATAACATCAAGAAAGGTAAGACAAGATTTTATAGTCTGAACAAAAGTTTGAATTTCAGTGTTTATTTATATCATCCTCAAAAAATGATGTGAAATAATGTTCTGAAGGAGATCTATTTAATCCAGAAAATATTTATTTACAAGACCATGATTTCTTGCGAATCAATTACTGATTTTAAGAGATTTTTACTTATAATAACTCGTAACTTAGCAAAAATATCATTAAAATATATAACCATCATACTGAAAACAGCAAAAATATCTAATGTTCATTTGAAAGGGAGAGCACTGTGGAGAATTGCTACCCAAAACTTCAGGGAATTTGACTATGGAGAAATTGACTTTTGAAGTAAACCCCTTCGGGCATGTATGCAGTGATTTCCACAATTTTTCTAAAATTCTATTCATTGCTAAAAATTCCCAAGTGTGACTGAGATTCTACCCGGAGATCATTGCCGGGTTAATTTAATGGGTAATAGTAGCATATGTTACGGGTCCTACGCTATATTCTTGCAAGCGATAAATTTTGATTCACTGATTCAGCATTTGTTCTATTACTTTAGTACTATACTTCCTTCAATTTTGGGGGGATGAGTGGGAGTTTAAAATTAGCCATTTTAGCCAATATTCACCTTTAATTGGGATTATTTTAACACCGATGGTAGTGTGGTATCTATGATATACACACACACACATATATAAATATATATATATATATATATCTATCTATATATATATATATATATATATATAACATAAATCCAAGGTATTTGAAACTGAAGTCATAGCCAGTGCATAAAAACCAAAATCGGAAAACAAAGTGATACTGAAATGTCAAATATATTTTTCATATTATCTGACGGTACAGCACATGAGAAAAATTAATCACTTGACTCTGCAGGTAAAAAATTTGTTGTAATATTTGTGAATTAAAAAAAAATCAGAGCCCCTTTCAAACATATGCTGCAGGCCCTTCACTAGTTTATATGGCCTTGCAGGAGAGCCTAGTCATTGCTCTCCTACTTGTCTGGATGTTTGGGCTGAATGCTCTCCCGTAGCCTCTTAAAAACCTTATCATAAAACTAGTTTAATATGACCTTGCTGGAGAGACCAGTTTGGGGGCTGAATGCTCTCCTGTAGCCTCTTAAAAACCTTATCATAAAACTAGTTTCATATGACCTTGCTGGAGAGACCAGTTTGGGGGCTGAATGCTCTCCCACTTAAGAACCTCATTTTAAAACTTGCTGTTTACAGTTTGACCCTTCTTTTTAAAACCAAATGGATCTTCTTGTTCTTACCTTGCTGAAAGCTTGCCAACTTAGGGTGATTCTTTAATTGATTTCTTCTTCTTTTGAGGAATCCATGGAAATTTGTTGCTTCAGGTGGATGTAGTGATCTACTTACAACAGGTGCCATTTACATACTATATAATGTGTGCCCACATATACAAGTATGCATACACACACACACACACACAAACAACAGGTACCATTAAAATTACTAAAGATAATTTAAATTGTTTTGGACCATCAATGCATGTATAGAGACATGCAAGAAATGAATCAACACTCTTAGTTTCATGTTGAGTGTAACTGTTATTTAAAAGTCTCAAATGGTAAAAAAATTTTCTCTATCAACTGCATTGTTATATATGAGCCACCTGCCTTTAAACTGTAGTAAAAAAGGGGGATGCCTCAACTTTTTGGCACAATATAATTTTTTCTGACCAATTTTGATTTGCTCAATTTCCAGATACTGCGTCAAATGACTTCCTTGACCAAGTCAGTCCACCAAGTATGTGTGGGTCATATTAAATGAGAACTTGTGTAAGAAGTCTAAAAAACCAGCTGCATATTCAGATTTGTTGAATCTCTTATACCAAGTATGGTCTGAGGTATCCCAAACTATAATTCCAAAACCTTATTCCATCATTATGTATGTGAAATCACTATTCAGGGCACATGCTCAGTTGGCTGGACACATCATATCCGCCAGTTGAACCCAGCATGCTCTCTGAGTAGTGATTTCACATTCTAGAACCAACAACACCCGATGAAGGTCAGAGGGTACATAACCAAAACGTTGTAAAAGAGATGAACGTGTAGACAAGGAAAATAGTCAGGCTATATCATACATGATGATTCATACATCCTGTCTAACAAAATTCAGACAAGAATCATTAATTCTTTGCCAAACTTAGTTGTTGCTCTTAAAACAGCTAGAGGAAAGTCAGTAAAGTATCAAATAAGATAGTTAAACCCAATGTATTTGCTTAAAACTTCATTTTGTGCCGTAAGTGAGTGGATAAAGTTGAAGCAAAACTTTTAGTGTCTATTCACTTCTAGCATGTCTCTATGCCGTTCACTATTCTTATTGTAATTATTTTCTTTATATTCAGATCAGGAAGATTCTGTATTCACCGCAATTTTATACACATATTTTAAAAAATATCTTTCACATGGTATCAAAGTTTCTGCTAAATCCTTTGCTATTAACTCCTCAACTGCAGATGACGGAAATTTCAGTCATTGCAGTTTCATTGCTCAAGTGCAAAAGACAGAAATTTCTGTCCGTCATACGCATGCAGGTTGGAGCAAAATAAGCTGAACAGTTTGTTCTCTCTGTGAATAATGGATCCTGCCTTTCAAATTTACCAACAGAGAAACATAAAAACCAGCAGAGAAAATTGTCAGTAACTTCAAGTGGAAGGGTTCACTGTTTACTGAGAAAATCAAATGTTCAGCCTATTTTGCACCACCTTGTAAAATCCAAGTCACCATTGCATTTAGAACACGGCAACTGAACTGTGCCTACTGCAGTTGATGGGTTAAAGCAGATTTCCATTCTGTAATTTGTACTCTATGTTTATAAGGCTTTTTACACGTAATTATTATTATTATTATTATTATTATTATTATTATTATTATTATTATTATTATTATTATATACACACCTCAATATATTATAATGACCAATTGTACTTCATTTATCATTTTGATGAATAAACTGATCTGATCTGTAATGATTGTCTTTTTTTTTTATTTGTCATCAAACTCCTACAATGGTTGGAGTTTACTTGATTTTCCTACCCGAACAACAATGACACCAAGTTCAGACTTCTCATTAAGACTAAAAAAGTGATAAAATCTAAATGATGAATAAAGAGAGAAGACAGGGATTCTATTCCTACGCCATCAACCAACCAAAGAATGAAAGGAAGAAAGAGAGACAGAAAATGGAAAACTATGAACACTAGATTGAACTATCTAGTGTCACTAACCAGATTTTTGTTTGGAATTTATTATTTCTTTTTCTTCCTCTACCATTATTCTTTTTCTTTCTTCTCCACTCTCCCCCTTCCATTGAACCACACACACACACCCTCCCCTCAGTGAGAAATAGTTTTTGGTCTTTTAATCATTCAGACTATTTGCTGGAATAGTTGCGTTTTCCTACCCTGGTATGGTGTCACATGTATAGACTGTACCAGTGGAATTCGACCCTGAAGCAGTCAGTCTTGTTTTATTTGTTTTTATTTTTTCAAGTGTATTCTTTAAAATCAGTATGCATACAATAGTGGGTCTGACAATTAAAACAAAATAGTTATTTCCCTACCCGCCCTGAATGAAAAATTGTTAACTGCTTGAAAAATATGAAAATTGGATACAAACTGCTCTGAAATATCATCTAGATGTTGTATATAAAACTCTATCGACTAAAAATAAATCTTGAAGCATGTTCTTGAAGTTGAAATGGGCTATGTTGGGAGTATATTGTCCTGCACTTATTCAAATTAATCCGAAAAGGACCCGCCTCGCGAATCAAAGCTGACGAATGTTCAATTACACATAATTTTATAAAACGAGAAAAAAAGAGAAAGAATAAAGTTCACATCAAGTAAAAAAAGAATTTTTTATAACTCATAGCAAATTAATTTCCTCTTATTTAAGACTATTTCGAAGACAAAATCTAGTTCATTCGCGGAGTAAACATAATTTCATTTTAGATATCATAACCAACACGGTTGCTCAACGATTTTGTGTCACACAACTGATCATCCTAAAATTTTTTTCATTCAAAACAAATAACATTAAGTTGATGCAAACTTGAGTTATGATTTTTTTTGTTATTTTTAATCCATTTTGATACAACATTGTTGCAAGTAAATCTCACTTGTAACAGTCTGTTTGAATAGAAACTGCAGAAATTCAAGAGAAAGATTTCAAAATAAAGATTCCGTAAGGGATTTTTTCATGTTATGTCCGTCTTCAAAACTTTTTAGAATAAGGGGAATAACTTTTCTGTCTTAATTGATGGACCCCACTATTGTTGGTGTACCTTTTAAAACTTTCCACTTGTTCTTGAGGTATTTTGGGAAGGTGGAGATGGCGATCGAAATATTTTGTCTGTCTGTTTTCATTCTGATTTACTTGAACAAATACTTACAATCCACTTTCAGCTTGTTGATCCCATTGTTGTTTCATCATCAAACTGTACATTTCGGGGACATGTTCCCTACTTTATGCTTTGAGAGCCTGAAGTTAGACTTTCCTGGTTTGAATTCAGAATCGTTCATCTCCTGGATTGGCTGTCAACCAAGGCTGAAGAGCCCAATCTGTGCTGCTATTTACCCATAACTGAAGGGAGAAGAGATGGATTCATACCTTTCTCAAGAACAGTAGTGAGAAGTGAATGCAAATTCTCTCAGCCAGTGTTTGATCTCTGTTTGACAAATCTATTTTCCATGTTCCTAACCATTAGGCTACCCGCTCCTCTTATTTAAGCGTTTACTTGAATCTTATCAGGAATTTACATTTTTTCCTTATAATATAAATACACGTCAGGAATAAAGTTTTATTCAAGTGAAACAAATCTTCCAATATTGTCTTTCATTTTTCTCATATTGTCGAATCAACCATAATCTATACCAATATCTATTTTTTTTCCTCTACACAAGATATTTATTTTGACTTAGAAAAAGTAAAACCTACGAAAAACTTTTTCAACAGAGATCGATGATTATAAAAAGTTTATATTAGTAATAAATTTACATGTATATTAATCAAAGTTACAAAATGTTACGCACAATACGTCCTTGCCATTCACGGGTTTTCCATTTGCAGTTTCGATAATTTGTTGGTCAGTCATGAATAATTTGACCAGAATATTCTGGGGAGGTTTGTGGTATACTATGAAGAAACACTATTCACTAGAAATAACACATAAAAGTTTACAAAATCCTAAATGATTTTTGAAGTGAAGTATTGATAAAAACATCTTGAACTTGTAATCTATTGTTTTTTGTGAGTCCAGAAAGGTTGGGTGAGGTCAGCAAAAATTATTTGTTGATTTAGTGTATTCGAGTTCCCCAAACACTCGTAAACCCTGCAAATGATCAAGGATAACCATACAGCTGTGCATCGATTTGTCTCTGGTAGAATGGACACAACTTGACCTGGGTGTAAGTTGACCATTAGAGGGTGAAGTAAAATATACACACTGCACAACATATACCCCAACACATATATATTTACCTATACCTTTATATTGTTCTGTGACTCATTGGTTCAACCTAGCGAGGTGTCTGTTCTTCAACCTTCTCTCTCTCTCGTATTCCTTGGCTAGAGAACTCGAAACCAACATGACATATACACTACATTCACTTTGGCTAGCTAACTGAGATGACTGACATACCTCAGTCAGGCATATGACTAAAAAACCAGAATGCAATAGTTGGTTGACAAAACTAAGGAATTATGCATATAAGAAAAAATGGATTTGTATAATTTCTTTCATTCCTTCTTAAATACCCTTTTTTCTTTCATCCCTTCCAAAATACTTTCTTTTTTCATTCCATCTTAGACCTTTTTTTCTCTTCATTCAGTCTCAGATACTCTCTTTTTTCTTCTTTCATGCATTTTTTTTTTTTCTTTCATTGATTTTGTTGGGGTGGCGGATCGTTCTTTTCTTGTCAGTATGAGTGTCATAGATTAGCGTAAATTTGCAGTGGATGTAAACTTGATGTATATTTACACCCCCTTCCTCTGTCCCACAAACAACCTCCAAATTCTTTGAACAACTTCCTCCTTTGCACAGAAATAACTCAATTATCAAAGTAATGGGTCCCCAGGGATATTGTTTGTTGTTGATGTCTTTATTTATTCTTCAGCCCCAAATTGGTTCCAATTTACCATTTGAGGAAGTGCAAGGAGACAGAAATAGAGTTAATTTACTCGGCCAGCCAATGAAAATTGACGGTATGAAGAAAAGTAAAAACATTGAGAGGAAAAGACAAACATATATATAAGGGAAATATTCCCGAGATGCTTTTGATAATTGATTTTTGATAAATTCAATTAGGACTGAGGTTTTCTGGCAAATATCTAACTGAGTTTGATCTAGTCTGGCACAGGGGCAAAACAGTGGTCTGACAAAGGTTGGCCAAGTCTGGAAGAGGGGCAAAATATTGATCTGACAAATATCTAACTCAACCTGATGTTTACTGAACTGGCTCAAGTCTGGCAGAGGGGCAAAATAGAGGCCTAGTTAACGTTTACTGAAGTTGGCCAAGTCTGGCAGAGAGACAAAATAGTGGTCTAGCTGATGTTTAGGGGCAAATAAAGATCTGACTAAATATTTACTGAGTTCGGCCCACTCTAGTCCAGGGGCAAAATAACAGTCTGACTTATCATTTTTATGCACAAAGGCAAAACAAGGGTCTGACCAAATTCCTTACTCTGTTGCCCTGGATCCACCCTAAAATATAACCAACTCTTCCTTACCAACTTGTCCTGGATCCACCCTGAAATATAACCAACTCTTCCTTAACTCCTTGCCCTGGATCCACCCTGAAATTTTACCAATTCTTCCTTACCTCCTTGCCCTAGATCTGACTTAAAATATAACCAACTCTTCCTTACCCAGCCTTCCACAAAATTTAATTAAGAACTGTTGGAGATATTTGGCATGTCTCACATTTGACAAAGAATCTTTGAGAGATTTTTATGGTCATTTTTGTAACAGAGTCTACAGTACAACAATACTTTATTAAAATACATAGTTGGTTTCACTTTGGGACTTCTGCTACCTAACCAAGAGACAGGTCTGCAAACTGAGAAGTATGCAATGTGCGCATGAGAGAATCATGCTCAACCTTACATGGAGAGATCATAAGACAGCACAGTATATTAGGAAGAAAACAGGTGTTCATGACATCATAGAAACTATTAAAAAATCCAAATGGCAATGGGCAGGTCATGTTGCAAGAATGAAAGACAACCAATGGACATCACATCTCACAACATGGATCCCCAGAAATCACATAAGAAACCGAGGCCGACAGAACATAAGATGGAGAGATGAACTTGACAAATTCAGGAAATATTGGCTCCGTGATGCCCATGATCGGGAATTGTGGCAAATCCTGGGGAAGGTCTATGTCCAACGACGGACGTTAAAAGAATGATGATGAAATTCACTGTTCCCCAGTGGATGATTCATTGTGTGCTAGGGTCTAGACACAGTGGATCAGAAATAATTCTTTTTTGAAGTGCCTACCTGTCTCTAATTGGAAAGGGCATCAGTTTCTTATCTTTATATAACCTATTCAGCTATTAGATATTTCGAGAGAGTGAAAGATGTTTAGATAGACAGATTGAATTAGAGATTTTGAAAAGGAGAAAGAGATATTTAGATAGATTGAATTGGATATTTAGAAAAAGTGAAAGAAATATTTAGATAGACATATTGAATTAGATATTTAGGAAGAGTGAAAGTTATTTAGATAGATTGAAATAGATTTTTAGATGAGGCGAAAGAAATATTAAGATAGATTGAATTAAATATTTAGAAAAAATGAAAGAAATATTTAAATAGAGAGATTGAATTAGATATTTACAAAGAGTGAAAGAAATATTTAGATAGATTGAATTATATATTTAGAAAGGGTGAAAGAAATATTTCGATAGACAGATTGAATTATATATTTAGAAAGAGTGTAAGAAATATTTAGATAGACACTGATTTCACTACCAACAGAGTTGATCATTCTTTTTTTTCCCACTCAAATATATTGATAAAATTAACTTCTACCTGCAATTAATTTTTTTTTTTTATTCACTGTACCTTGGTTTTCCCTACCTGTCTAATTTCTTTGGCAAAGGTAAACAAAGAAAATTTAATCTTGCATCTTGCATTTTTGTGAAGTAACCCTTTTACCATCACTGGCATCCATCCGAATGGGCTGTAGTGACAGCAGGAGTAGCCGTGCCAGCAGTTGAAACAAGAAAGAACTTAACTAATAAGAAAGCTGAGAGCTTTTGCAAGTGAGAGACAAATCTGATGAGGCAATTTTCTCCTTCAGATAATATCTTTACTTAGTCATTATGAATCCGCACAATACAAAATGAGATAGATAATTCATTACTTACCTTGGAAGCTTTCAGCCGAGTTGGGGTTGGGGCAGGGTGTGGGGGGGAACGGATGTAAATAGTTTGTCATTCTTTTTGTTTTGTTTATCGTTTTGCCTAAGGAATTCTAATCATGTGAAATATCTAAGGAATGTTTGCTGCTATAGCTCTGCTATTACAAGTATTTCCCTCTCCCTCAAACCCACATATACTCTGTCTCTCTCTCTGTCTCTGTCTCTCTCACACACACGCACATATGCAGGGAAGAAAGAGATTATGCAGTCATTATGGCAATTAATTATCAAAGATTGTCTTGAACAAAATACACATCAGGTCACACTCTCTCCCATGCAGAGATTGACACAGATATCTAGGCAAAAGCATATTCACATAGAGAGAAAGATTAAGATATATATATACTGTACTGCTCACTGGGTTGTTAATTTTGTTCTCTTCTTGTTTTGGCATTATCAAAATAAACTGAATTACCATGGTCATTTTGGCCAATGTTTGACCATTTCTAGCATCTTTTTGGTGTGTTTTGATCACTTTTGACTACTTTTTTTTATTTAGCACTTACTGGAAACTAACATATTTTTTGAGTTGGTAACAATGACTGTTTATGAGTAACTTGATAAACGGATATTTTGTTTGCAAATTTTATTATTATCAGCACAAGACGTGCATTTAGGTATATTTTTGTGGTTCTCAATTATAATTTTCGGAACAAAATTTGGAAATTTGAATTAAATAGTTTTTTCTATCCTGCTATAATTTTGTTTCAAATCAATAACAAAGGAGATTAGAAAAGCTGACTAACATTGTTATTTGGAAAAGTTGCCAAACTAGTTTGCATATTTTTTTGTGTATACCAAGATCCTTGTATAATACAAGTACAAGATATAGTGGAAAATAAGTATAAAGTTGTGGCCTCTTATATAACATGGATACTTGATTTGGTACTAAATGTTCCAAAGTTGTAAATATATATTTCTATATTAGACTATCATCAATAGTCCAGTCAATAAAGAATGAAATAGTGGTCAATCCAGAAATAAATGTTAACAGACTGAACTTGGTATCATTGTAAGTGTTAGAGTGTCTTCTTTCAGAATTTCAATCTTCCTCTTCTTGTTTTTTATAAACCATTTCCAAGATGGCCACCAATTTGAACAAGTATTTAGGCCAGAAAACCCAATGTTTGTACAAATGACATGATATATTGTTGAAAAGGAAATTTTGTCAGCTTCCTAACACTGTATCTTGTCAATTAGTATTTGTTTTGCAAAAGAAGTTACAGGCAAAAATGAAATGAGAGTTATTCCAGGACATGCTGATTAAATTTTCTTTCCTAATATATTTATATGAATATACATGCAAAACCCTATATTTCGATATAGAGCATGATATATTATTGGAAAGAGAATGTTATCAGCCGTTCAACAGTGTAGTTTGTCAGTTTGTATCTCTTATGGAAAAGATGTTAAGGTAGGTATTTCAAGAAGATGTCAAAGTAAGTATTTTAAAATGTGAAGATAAGCATTCCAGTGTAAACTGTTATTAGTCTATTGGAAAGTGGAAGTTATCATTTAAGCAGGTAGAATCTTGGCAACGAGATTAAATCGTATTTAAAAACTATCCAGATAAAAAAAAAAAATGTTTCTAGTTTTACTATGAACTTCAAGTGCAGCTGTTTTAAAATTCAAAATGGACGACTGTCAATGTGAATTTCCTCCAATTATGAGCAAGTCATTGTTCATAGATCAGTCCCAAAATTGAATCACTTTCATGGCCTATTGTTCACCCTTCCAGTAAATTTGATGAAAATTCAAGTACACAGCAGTATTGTATACATTGCAGTACTGCACATAAAACCAAACAAAATTTCTGTTCATTCAAATACTCATAAGTTCTGTATATTTAGATGGAGAGAAAGACTGTGAGAGGTAGATATTTAGAGAGGAAGACACTGAGATAGATAGAGGCAAACCTTTAAACCAAGTGTGCCTTACATGAATAATTTGTTTCAATTTTCACTCGCTTGGGACAAATTAGCCTAAAGTGATTAAGAGAATCACTGGGAATAATTACAATGAATACTCTGCCTTTCACATCACACTGACTGAATAATTACATGACTGAAATGGGTAATGGGCGAACTTTCCCAAATCACAGTAACTGAATTTTATATTGATTGAAGTAGCATACAGCAGGGTTGGCCTGTACTTGGATTGAGATGGATATTTCGATATAATGAAAGAAATTTAGATTGATAGATTGAATTAGATATTTAGACAGAGCAAAAGAGATATTTAGAGAGACAGATTAAATTAGATAGTTAGAATGAGTGGAAAAAATATATAGATAGCTTGAAGTAGATATTTAGATAGATTGAATAAGATATATAGAAAGACTGAAAGATATTTAGAGAGACAGATTGAATAAGACATTTAGAATGAGTGAAAGAAATATATAGATAGCTTGAAGTGTGTATTTAGATATATTTAATAAGATATATAGAAAGACTGAAAGATATTTAGAGAGACAGATTGAATAAGACATTTAGAATGAGTGAAAGAAATATATAGATAGCTTGAAGTGTGTATTTAGATATATTTAATAAGATATATAGAAAGACTGAAAGATATTTAGAGAGACAGATTGAATGAGACATTTAGAATGAGTGAAAGAAATATATAGATAGCTTGAAGTAGATAATTAGATAGATCGAACAAGATAGAGGGAAAGATGGAATTAGATATTTATTCAAAGACGGACTTAGCCACTGATTTCAGCCAGTTCATCTGTTCACTAAGGATAATGTCGCACGAAATTACAATGATCAAAACTAGGCTTACTATTAATGGCTTTTGGGGTGAATTTGCTAAGCATTACACTGGGATTAGTCTAGTGGTGTTGTAATGCCCTTATGCTGGCTATGTCTTCCAATATTCCTGCTTGGGTTTCACAAATCACATTTTTAATTACTTAGTCATGGTGTGCGACATGGCAAACAGACTCTGGACTGACATGCACCCAAAGTGGTGTCAATCACTTCATGTATGCTATTTTACCTAGAGCTAGGGGGGCATGGATTCATGCCTTTTACAAAGGCATTAGTGTAAAGCTAACACAAACTGTCTCAGATGGAATTTGAACTCTATAGGGTTCCAACTTTCAAATCCCCTTGCCCTTGGGTACAGGGGTACACAGGCTCTGTTCCCCCACCTCAGGGACATCCATGATTACGGCTCTGCTTCAGAATAAACTAAGCTTAGTAGATAATCATAGTTGATCACACATTGCACATTTGCAACCCTTCAAGATTCACTTAAAAAACACATTCAAATATTACATAATGTCCAATGTACTATGGATAGGAGACCAAACACCAGGAATTTTAGTCATTTTGTGGCCCAGCTGCCAACGATTGAAATGTCTGTCATTTTTAGTTCGTTAAAGAGAATGCAGTGTATGTCATACCTGTTTCAAGTTCTCCAAACACGGAAGGTGAGAAGGAGGAGGTAGAAGAGCAGACGCCCTCCTGGATTGAGCTAATTACTTTGTGGGAGAAACGTAATGGATGACATTTGTTCCTTTGTCCTCAGTGGAAAATGTACATGCAATATGAAGGTTCAGGGAAAATACTCAGGCTGCATTGATATATTGCGTTATTTTTCACTAGGGCATTTATCGATACATGAAATTTTTTAACGTTACTTACAATTTTTTAGCTCATCTAAAAAAATTTTTTCCTTTGATACAATGAAAAAAAGAAAAAAAAACTTCCGAAACATATTTATCTGATATTCATTTAAATACATCATTTTTTTTTTAGTGGATTTTTTACCAGAGCTCATATTCTGATAACACTCTTTAGGGAGGTTTGATTTTTCTCTTAACCTCATATTCTGATAGTTTTTTTTCTTTGTTGAATTTTCTAACATTCTAATTTTGGAAGTTGTTTTTTTTTACCTGAGCTCATCTTGTACTGTGATATGTATTATATTGTGAGTTAAAATCTGCAATACGTATAGTTTTGTAGAAAGAAGTATTGCTGCAGCTCTAGTAAATAATTGTGCATCATTGTGTCTTATACTGTGCAATGTGTATATTTCACTTTACCCTTTGATGATCCACTTACACCCAGATTGAGTTGCATCCATACTTCATGAACCTACCATAGACGAAAAGCTGTATTTGAAATCCCAGCTTTTAGCTGGGTTGGAACATAAACCACTTGGAAAGATACAATCATCTCTGACACTAATCAAATCCCAAGATATTTACTAAGCTTAGCTTAGTCTGGCACATGACCAGAAGTCTTATAAGTGGGGACTGATTTGAAAATCTGCTATCAAAATCCAGGCTTTCATCTTGGCTCAAATACTAACCAAATGTCTACGGTAAGAAATAAGCAACTACTTCAACCAAGCCACAAACTATACAACAAACACACCACATTCATTAATAGTACCACTCCACATACATACATACAAATATATATATATAGTCTAGAAAGCTTTACAGCTTTAAATACTAAACACAATGGTATAATGTGTAATTTTTCTCTTCCTGGAATCATCAGTTATTCACCATGTAACCATTTGGGGGATTTTAAAAACAAAACAGTTATATCAACATGGTACCCCAGCAGTGTTGATCAAACACCATCTCCCTTTCAGCTATGATTTCAATATATGACTTATGTCATATATTTAGTTTGTTATTTTATATAGGGTATAACCATAATGTATTGTAATAGATGTTATTTTATACTAAGCATCATTTAATTTTTTAAAACAGAGCTTACTAACGTAGTTTACCCAAAAAAGGTATCCAACAATTAGGGATCAGTAAGTATGACAACAGATGTGACTTGCTGTTTGTATCACTTCTATTGAATGTTCACCCATGTGAATATCAAATCTGTTGTGTTGGTTTTGATCTGACACTGCATGCAAACCAATTTATGATTTCATCTTTAAGAATACTGATTACACAGAGAAACTTCTTTGAGTTGATTCTCCACCAACGTATTCAAACAAAGAATTTGACAGATTTTTCCACTATTTTGGTGATATATATATATATATATATATATCAGCAGCTTCTAAGAAATAAAAAATATAATCATATATTCACCCAGTAATTATCATCAATCAAAATACTTATGTTAAAATCAATATGAAAATCGATAAAATGATAATCATTTTTATAAATATTACTATCTGCATAATCAATTTGGAAACATTTTCTTCCCCTTAGAATGATATCAATCCACATCCCAAGTATATATATATTTTTACACACACACACCCACGCAAGTGAATTCCAAAAGACAATTCAGATATATTTGAATTTCTAGGATTTTTTTAAAGGAAGAAACCACAGACTGAACTCATTCAATGGAAAGAATCCAAGGTTTCAAACGGTAAGATAGAGATGTATTTAGCATAAAAATCTTTTACCTTCAAGAGGGAGAGGCCGTTGTTACAGACAGAGAAGCAAGCAAAAAGATTCACTCTGGTTGTTATATATACACTTATGAATAATTTAAAGGAGATTTTTTTGTTTGTTTTCCCAATCAAAAAGACTTAGATTTTTCTCTCTTAATAAACTAGTCCTTCTGAAGAAACAAAAACAATTTCTCCGATAACAAAAAACAATGCATCGTGTGTTTTGATGATTGAGAAATAAAAAAAATCAATAATCTCCGAGTGAAATTCCTCCAGGGATTTTTTCTTTTTGATTGCTTGTTTTCTTTTGTTTCATTTTGACCTTCGAATGATTCAACATTTTCTTTTAATTCATTGGCCTTTTTAATGTCTACATGAAAAAAAAAAAGTCAGATGAAAAATTTATCGTTTATTATACAATAATACCCCCCCTACACACACACACAGCGCTACCCCATTTAGCACCGATTTGCTATCCAGATCTCTCCCAAATATTTTTGTTATAAATTTAGTACAGCCAAACATCAACGTGCACATGGGTTATGTACTGGTGGTATGGACGCAACATGATCGAGGCTAGAGTCGACCATTATAGAGTGAAGAGGAAAATATATACATTGCACCAGATGAGAGAACTAATTGAGCTAGAGAACTGCAATGACTGAAATTTCACAGTTAATAGGTCCCTAGCTCTTATAGGGACATATCTGTGATTGGACGTAATTTGGTCACTTATAGGTCGTTGTATGACTGTAATGTTAAATCCTCAAAATAAATAATGATAAAAGACAGCATCATGTACGGTCTCCTAAATGACTGTATATTGAATACTTTGGTTAATTTGCCATTTGTATGAGAATAACCACAAATGCACAATAATCTATCATGTAGTGATATTTTACCAGCACCAATCCATTCCATCTTGTTGAGGCTCAACAACGACATCATGTATTTCTGATGATTGTGTAAAGAATTGCTATGTCAAGTTATGATGACCCCATATAGCACCTTGTTTAGTACTACATTTTTAGGAACATATCTAGAGTGCTGACCGAATTGTTACCGTAATCCTGAATGATATCTTCAAACGGTTATTGTTATCAAAATCAGTTGGTCCCAAACATCTTATGTAAAATGATTGTATTTGAAAAAAAAAAAAAAAAAATTAGAAACTAAACATATTAATTTTGAATAATGTGAATTTGTTTATAGCAATGACTTTGATAGTGGTGAATTGAAATTGTTCCAGCTTTTGTATCGTTTGCTTAAGGTTATCAATCAGTTATTGTTATCTAAAAGACCCGACGAGTTCCTTTCTCTGTACAGAGAAAAAGAAATTGCTAAGATTCCTAAAATAGGAAGATTAATTGTTAATTAATTAATAAATTGATCTAATCAAGCAATGAAATCAAAACTCACTGTGATTCATCATATTGCATCTATGTGTAAAGAAAGCAATATCTTGAATAGAACGCTTTTCATTGGATTATAATAAGACCTTGAACAGTGCTTTATTGAACAGTATGGAAAATTTTATAAAGAATCAACCACACTAATCAAGGTATGCCTGTATTTCTCATTTTCTAAGCTTTACTTAGACTGGCATAAGGCCACAATTGCCGGTGATAATCCAAGCTTTGTCTTGGAGACTTACCCTAAACTGGTATTGAAATAGCGTAAAATTTGGAAATCCAGCAAGTCTTGAGGCAGACATTCAACACCAGCCCCATGAACCTCTGCCGCAAGACTTGCTCAATCTTCAAATTCAACATTATTCTAATGACCGTTTTGGGTAAATCTGAGATAAAGCTTGGATCATCTCCCCTTCTGATCAAATCTAGCCACTCTAGTGTAATTTTGAAGCCTGAAAACTTATGCCCCCCCCCCCATGATCCAAGGCTCCCAAATGATGGTCAGTTCTATCAGAGCCTTATATTTTTCTTTCTCATCCTTTTTTTTTCATTCAAAATTCTTCCATTTCCTTTCTCCCTCATTTCTTTCAACTCCTTCTTTCTTTCATTCTTTTTCCTCTTCATCTTTCTGTTCCTTCCAATCTGGTATTTCCTTTCCTCTATTCCTTTTTTTTTTTTCTCCCTTCCTTCCTTTCCCTCATTCAGTTGCCATGAAAGGGACCCATTTGCTCCATCCCCCTTCATTTCTCCACAACTGATTCCATTGAAATCTAGCAGGAAACCAAGGGGAGAGAGCAGTGGATGGGGGCGGGACAGGCAATTAGATAGGTGCAAATTGCAGGAATGTAATTAGCTCAACACTGCTTTCACGTTAAGTGAATTGGCCTGGATTCGAAATGCCGACAACTGATGCTACCACAATGATTCATTCATTGTTTTTGTGAGTAGAGCGCAGCAGTTAGGAGAAGGGTCTGGAGGTGTTGGAGGACTTCAACCAAAACTATCAACATAGGTTTTTTCAGGGGGGGGGGTTCTATTGGGGCGAGAGGCAGGGTTGCCAATTTAGATGTTTTCCTCTTATTTTTTTTTTCGAATTGTTAGTCCAGTGTTGACAAAACTGAGAAGCATGCAACGCGTGCACAAAAGAATCATACTCAACCTTACATAGAGAGATCACAGGACAGAACAGTATAAAACGGGAGTCCGAGACATCATAGAATCTATCAAAAAACTTAAATGGCAATGGGTAGGCCATGTCGCAAGAATGGCAGTCAACTGATGGATATCATGACTCATAACATGGATCCCCAGAGATCACAGGTGCAACCAAAGCCAGCAGAGTACTAGATTGAGAGACAAGCTAGACAAATTCAGAAAGCACTGGCTCTGTGACCCCTACAATAGAGTAGTGCAGTAATCCTGGAGAAGGTCTATGTGCAACGATGGACGTTAAGAGACTGATGATGACAAAAAAAAACAAAAAAAAAAAAATTTTTTTTAACCCCCTTCTCCTAATTAGGTTTTTACGCAAAGATTCAATTTGCAATGTATGTTTAAGCTGAATTCGTCGCTTAGTTTGTGTCCTCCGGCAGCATTCACTTGTTTTTTTGTGAGTATTCAGACTTTTTTCTTGTGGAAACATTTTCCAACCCTTTCACAATTTCTTTTATTGATCATCCCCAACATGGCATACTTCCAGAAGACATTGCTCACCACATGGTTTCTATTGAGTGACTTACCAGATCTGTTATTTCTTCCCTTAAATTCCTTTATATTGTCATGTTATATTAACTATCTAAACATATGTGCAGCCCAACCAAATTTGGCATACATACTCAATGGACAGCACAATGGTTGGAAGCACAGTTACTGATCCTCAGTGAGTCCATGAAGCAGACTTAGTGCTTAAAAATGGAAATTGATACAAAGGTAGCCAAGGATTCTATCCTTTTTTATATCAGTGTGTTCCAGCACGCCTGGCCATACCATTTTGTCTACCGACTTCAAAATTGGCATCAGTACACTACTTCTAAATTTTTTTTTCTTCTTTAAAGCCTAAACAGATTGTTTTTTTTTAATAAACCTGGCTGAAAAAAGAAACAAAAACAAACAAACATAAATGTTTCTGGAAGTTTTATTTTCGTAATTCTTTTAGATTTCCAGTTTTCTACGGTTGTTCATTTATGGTTTGTGATGGTAGGTTAGTTTATTCATTGAAGGTAAATGCAGTTAAGGTTTATAACGAGATTTTTCTCTGGAAATTAAAATTTTCTAATTAAGAATAAACATTAGGGAAAAATGATTTGATTTAAAAACATTCTATGCTTTAATGGTGCCACAACGCAATGGATCAAAATGCATGATAAATTGAGTTCATGTTTTTTGTTGGACAAGTAGTTTTTAACAAGGGCAACCAGTCCTGAAATAATGTGTGCATGTCTGTAATCACACACACACACACACACAAATTTGTTAAAAATAATAGTAACAAGTCTTTTAATTTTATATATATATATATATATATATATATATATATATATAAATATAAAATACACATACACACAGTCCTGTTATATAATATAATGTGTTTGCACCTATGTATGTATACATACATACATACATACATACATAAATTTTCAATAAAAGGAAACAAGTCCAGTGATGTGTGCATATATGTACCCACAGTATTATTGCCAATAAGTCGAATAAATTTTGCATATATATATATATGTATAATTTTATACATACACATTAAATATGTACATACATGCGCACACACACACATTGATATTTTTAATAATGGCAACATATTGTGTGAGTGTGTGTGTGTGTGTATACACATTGTTATTTCTCTGCTTTTGGCATCATAACTTCCATCGTTCTCGTCTTGAAGTGACTGAAATAAAACCAGATAAATAAAACAAACCACCAGGAATTCGATTTGATTATTTATTAATTTGATTTTTTGAAAAAATATAACTTCTTTGTTTTTACAATTTGAAAAGGAATAAAGAATTACATGATTCATTATAAATCAGAAATAAGAATTAGTTTTTTATGTTCATGTTTTAAAATTGTTTCCCTTTCATATTTCCGGTGGGCAGGCAGGGGGGAGCAGCAGAGGGGTTGGGGGGGGGTCTTCATCAGTTTCTTCAAAATGTGAAGTTTAGAGAAAGAAAGGGAAGAAAAAGAGAAAAGAGAAAAAAGAGAAAAGAGAAAAAAAAGAAAGAAAAAAGTCTTACAAACATGAAAGAAACCCACACTTATTTCCAAATATTTCTTTCATTGAAAAAGTCTAAATTTTCTAACAAGAAAAGAAAAATAACAACATCACCTGAAAATATCATTTAACAACAATTGAAATATTGGGTTGTATCAAGAGTATTTTCATATCTCACAGACCTACACTCGGAAACTTATTTCATGCAAGCATCTAAAGAAAATATATGTCTACTATATCATTCATATTATATATATCATATCATTATCATTTCAAGATAGCTGTAAATTTTGTTAAAGGTGTTATAATGGGAAATATTTCTATTGAGATTCTTGCAATTTTCAGGCATTATTTCAAACTGAGCCACAAAGTTGTTGAAGCTGCTCGTAGAATTATGGAAGGGTAAAGAAGTGAAACAGTATACCGTTCTGTCCTAAACTGGTTCAAATGTTTTAAGGGTGAGAAGAGGTCCCTTGAAACTAAGGCCAGAAGTGAGTGACCATTTGTTGTCAATTATAATGGTTTGAAATGCAATGTATAAGAGAACCCGATTATTGGCATTCAAAAACTTTCAGAAGAGCAAGGATCATCGAAAGATATATGTTGAGCATTCAATAAGCTTAACAGGGGAAAAAAAAACAACAAAAAAAAAACAGGTCTTGAGAGTTTAAAAAAATGAAAATACTTCGGATACATCTCAATATTTTTTTCAACTTATTTACACGTATACAAATGAAATGTGAAAAGGAAAAAAAAATTGCCAATGAAATATCAATGATACATATATGGAAGAAAGAAAAAAAAATTTCCATGTTTTTGATGGTAGAGTTTAAAAGGGAATAATGCATAGAGCACCAAGACCTGGGTTCCGTCTGAAAAGCTGGCCGAGTACGACAGGTATGCCTAAAAAAAGGAAACCTGAGGTAGTTTTCAACTTCAAATTTATAGAGTACTTGACCATTTATCCAGCTTCAAAGAGAAAAAAAAAAAAAAATCATAATAACCAGAAACACGGCTAATTTTGAAACCGACAATTTTTTAATCCAACGGGCGTTGTTAGTTGGCCTCTCATCTGATCTTTGTTCTAACTTCTGTGGCGTGATCATATTTGTTTCAACTGGAGATTAGCGGCTTAATATTGATTAAACAGATTCCGTTTTTGAAGTGGATTAATTTGTACGTCTAATAAATAGTTTTGTTCTTGAAATTTACTTTTCATCATATATTTTATATTTTAACACTTTTAAATGAATTAATTAAAGCACACACATATGTATATATGTATGAAAATTAACACAATTTTTATCTGTTGAATACAATTTCATTCCTTACTTTTCAATATCATTTTCTATTTCATGTACATATCAGGCTCTCCTTGGTCCCAAGCTTGCCGGATAAATGGTCCAGAATTGTATATTAATTTTACATGAAAAAAAAAGACTATTACAAAGTTTTTATTGTTACAATTCAGTAGTAATTAATACATAGCACTAAAGAGCAGAAACCTGAGGCAGATTTCAACTTAAGTGTCAAGAATATTATTCAAACTTATGCTACCTTTCAGCTACATAGTGTTTTCTATCATAAAGGAAAGATTCTGGTTTGAATTCAATAAATTCTTGGTTTTTATAATTTGCTATCTTAAATTGGTTGCATAGAGTGAAAAGAATGAGTGTGAAGGAGACAGATTTGGAGAATATCCTGCACGTGGAAGCATTTAACATAAGGACAGGTATTTTCAATCACCTACCCCCACCCCAAGGGTATGGTACATTTTCATGCTACCATTCAGGTGCTGAACTTATTTTGGTACCAGACCATTTGGCAACGGACATTTTGGTGCTAGAAACTTTTTTAACTTGTAAATCTGTCTATATGGACAGGTTTGATGGAACAGAATTACAATACATCTGCTATAAATTGAGTTAAAGAGTTGATATGCACAATTGGAAACCAGAAAACTAGTTCTAACCCTAACTTAAGTTTATTGAAATTTTACTTCTAAATGATGATTAAGCGATGAAAATTTTTTCCAAGTGTCCAAAAGTCTGTTGTCCAAATGGCCATGTTAAAAAGGCTTGCCTAATCATCCAATTCCACACAAAAACTTCCTCGTTCCTTTACCTTCTATTCCAAGATATCATTTAAAACGCGTCAAGAAATTCTTCCTAATTTTTCAGCAAGTCCACTCATTGTGCTGCATTTTCCAAAAGGTCCTTTAATTAAGTTTTCAAGAAAAGTTTTTGTCCCTGAGCTTTTTTAAAATGTTGCAAACCATTCCAATCACATGCTTGCACCTACTGCAAAATTCCGATAAGCTTCAGTGATTTATTGCCTAGATTCTGTTAGGATGTTCAATAAAAATCATCACTATTGGCAAACATTTGTTAAGGAATATGATAGCACAAGCAACAAAAAACTGAATAAACTTCTAAGATTTCCTTATCATTGTGCCATAGATGGCGTTGGTAACTTTTGCATTTATGTAATAAATAGGTTTTTATTAAAGTGAGAGTGGTTTTTCAAAATCCTAAATTCAAAAAAATTCATGAATGAAAATTCCTGATTGAAATTATCCCCTTTGGACCATTAGTGGAATTTTTTAATTTCTTGAAATTCAACTCACAGTAGAGTACCATTATTTTAATTCTACTTATTGAAGAGTTCCCCTGTGAATACAAGGGGTCCATGAATTCAAGTGTCAAAGAGATGCCACGCCACTCTATGCAGTGGAAAACTAGTTCATTTTACAAGCTGTTAAAATAAAAGAAATTGAGTTATTGAGGGTTGCTCTATAATTTGGGTCTTGCGACAAACTTTGCTTCGGGAAATCCACATATAATATATTATAATATATTATAATATATATATGGAACAAAAACATTAGGTTGAAATATCACACAATGACTGGTTATACCAAATTTGAATGACATAATCCACAAGAATAACAGAATTATTAGAACAATAAGAATAAGATGATTAAAACAAATTAAAATTTAAAAAAAAAACAAATGAATAATTAAATGAAAATTTTAAAAAAGTAAAGAATGAAGAATAATCATTCAACTTCACTTTTTAATAATTCTCAAGTTATCAAAATATCTACGACAGGGTTCTCAAACTTTTTCTTCCGGCATCCCTGTATTCCCAGTCCTGCAGTGCAGGGTAACCAGATCTGAATTTCTGACAGTAGCCAGTTGGAGGACCAAATATAGCCAAACATTTGTTTTACCAATCAATATGCTTTACAGAATAATAAGTTTCAAGTACTGTATACAATATTATTGCAGCCTGTATTTAATAGAAATGTGATGAGGATGATTTATCAATATTTGCAGCCTGAAGCATTATCATTGCTGGGCAGTTCATCTACATTTCCAGTGTTAAATTCTTTGTAACAAAAAAAAAAAAAAAAAAAAAAAAAAAAAAAAAAAAAAGTGTTTAAAAAATAGCCTCAAAAGTCACAAGTGGCAAATTTCAAAATTTAGTAATGCTGGGTTTTCAAAAGTAGCCCAATTCATTACTTGTAGCCCTGTCTGGTATCCCTGCGGCAGATTTGGCAAACCCCTCGTGAAGAATATCAAATGTAAAATGATACCATAGAACAGACAAAAGACTTTTAGTATTTGTTAGTAATTTCATTTAATGATACATTTTTAATGATATTGGATGAGCTTGGTTTTTTCCGATAAGTAACTGAATCCGAGGCATAGTTTGAGAGAGACGCACCCAACCACACACACACATATATATCATTTTCAATTGACTATCTTGCATAAAATTTGTTTTATACTACCCCCACCCCCCAAAAAAGACCAACAAGAACATGCAAGGAAATCCGAGAAGTGTTGATACATATACAAACCAGTGATATTTGATTTCACATTAACTTTCCTTTTGATCTACACAATGTTATCAACTGTATGTCAGGTTTAGTGCATTTGTTATTACTTTGAAATTCTCTTCAGAATTATTTTATTTATTCATTTTTTTTTTTTTGTCCTTCACAAAGCTTGCACCCCCCAGTTTGAGAACCCCTGATCTACAGGGTGAGTCAAAAGCTACACATCATACGACTAATTGGAACATAAAATACCTGAAGGGAGAAATCATCAAAGCAATTAGGATTCTGTACAGGTAATAAATTAGCATCATTTAGTTTTAATTAATTATCATCCCCATTTATTAATAAGTAACTTAATTATCAATTTCAAATTACGTTTGGACAATTGAATCCCTTCTTTGCATCTGAAACAACGTTTTGGTTGATTCATTCTTCAGCCTGTGTCACGGGTATAATTTCATACATAAAATGATAAACCTAAATAATCCCAAGTAATCATGAATTAACCTCAAAAACAAAAATTTCATTAGAAACCATTAACCTGGTTTCTTTAGTTTTCAACTAGGTCTGGGTGGCTGGCCACACCAATGGAGCTAGAGGGTTGAAAATTTAGACATTTACTCATTGTGTCAAGAAAGTTGTTTTTTGTAAATTCCTCTCCCTCTTGTTTTTTCAGGAGGTGTTTCAATTTGCTATGTAAGTTTATGCCAAAATGGTCCCTTAGCTTGTGTCTGGCTACATTCACGCTTGTTTTTGAAAAATTCACACTTATTAGTGATTACTACCCAAGAAATTCATTGATACTTTTTTTTCCAATTTTTTAAAAATTTTTTAATTGATCACATGACACTTTCTATTGAGTGACTTCCCAGACCTGCCATTTTTTTTTCATCTAATAAAGGTAAGATATTTTCTAACTTTTTTTTTTATAAACTTTTTATTTATTGGTTTTGTGATATATTTCTGGGGATTATTTTTATTTATTTATTTTTTACTTCATTCTTTTGTTTATTTGTGTCAAAAAGTTACAGCTAAAACGTAGATGAAAAGTGTTGGATCATGTATCACTTTTTTGGGGCTTTGAAATTTGTTTCTTTTTCATGTTTTTGTTTGCAAAGACTTTTTTTTTCATTTGGAAACCAACCTTGCTTTAAATGCTGGGTCCATCTCTGGGTAAAAATGGGGATTTGTTCTACCTTTAAGTTCTATTCATGATCATGGTTAGGAATTGATACAATGAAACTTCCATTTTTTAGGGTACGAATTTCTGATATTGGGAATTATCATTATACCTGTACCTCACCTAAAAATGAATCACATCATTTGTGTGTATATTGGAAACTAATAATCTAAAAAATTATCTTCAATTATAAAAAAAAATTAGATCTTATTAAAATTATTTAAAAAAAAAAAAAAAAAAATGTTTTCAGATGGTGCCTAGTGGTGTACTCACGCAGATTTTCAAGGTTGTAGCTCCTAAAATGTGAACCAGGAGAGACATAAATTCAGACAGGCGAGCCAAGAGAGGTTGGTTGGTCGGCCCATTTGTGAGACTATGGCGATTCAATTATACACCAATTTACTTGGACTAGTGTCCTTATCTTGGTTGTTAGACACCTGAAGAAGGCCAGAGAGTACAACAGCCAAAATGTTGTGACTACAACAACCAAGATGAGGATACAAGTCTGAGTGAATCAGCATCCCATAGAAATATCCATATCATTTGTTTTGTTCTATAAGCCATCTCCTCACAATGTGCTGCCATCACAACCATTTGATTCAAGTCAAACACAAATTAACCCTTTCCAAATGGACTGGCCAAATGAGGCAACCAACTTCCTTGGGTCTCTATTTTAGTTTATACACTTAGTTGACATGTTGAGGTGTTGCTTCTTAGATTTTCTCAGTTCTCAACAGGGTTCATGGTCTATAATCCGGACTTCTTCCCAGAGATGATAGTGTTAGCCTTTCTCTCTCTCTCTAGATATAGTCATCCATCCCAGATATTTATATTTTGCCTTTGATTATGGCTTTAAGGAAAGGAAAAGAAAAGAAAACTGAGGAATATTATGTTATAAGTGTAGCAACCACTAGAGAAAAAGAAATTCAGTTTACCACCATCACACAAATGTTGTGCTTATAATAAGGTGTTCAATTGTTTGAAAAACTGAATTTTAATGACCCTTCTCAAAACTAGAGACAGATTTGGATTTGTTTGTAATTATTGAATACATCCGATTCTGTTCTTGGATGACTAGGCCTACTAAGCGACTATTCCTTGTAACCCATGTTAGATTTAAAGTGAATCCAGTAGATTATGGGTTTTTTTTGTTGTTTTTCTTTGTAAAATGTAATGAACAATGTTAAATATTTGGATTTTTGTTGTATCAGTTTTTTTTCCATGATCAGGGATTGATACAATGAATTGGAAATATCCATTGAAATGGAA
This sequence comes from Thysanoteuthis rhombus, assembly GCA_963457665.1. Lineage (NCBI taxonomy): Eukaryota > Metazoa > Mollusca > Cephalopoda > Oegopsida > Thysanoteuthidae > Thysanoteuthis > Thysanoteuthis major. The sequence continues at coordinate 69,048,438 of OY735207.1, forward strand.
ATGTTTCTTTTCATAAACCAAATGATGAAAATGCAATCAGTTCTTCGCAATATCCTGCCATCACAACCATTCGATTTTAGGTCAAACATCAATTAACCATTTCTAGACCAACTGGCCATATTTGGCTGACCGAACACACGCATTTCTTTACAACCGCATCTGGCAGTGTGCTTCAAAATTAGCAATATGATCGAATTTCACGAGTATCAGAATACGTTTGGTAAATAACTCCCAAATTGAATTCAAGTTTGAATTACCTTAAAACTGGTAAATTTTACAGAAATAAATTCATTTGGGGAAAGTTGAAAAAAAATAAAAGAAGAAAAAAAAGAGATCAGATTAATTCCCTTAATTGCTGTTTCCAGGGGGTCTGTACATGGGGGCTTTTATAATGACTGGCTGGTGATAATGAAGCCATATCATTGTGATAATTTTGCAGAGAAGTGTGATGCTGGAGAGGCCAAGGAGCACACCTGTCAAGATAGAGTTCCGAGGATAAAGTGACATGTTGTAGTTCTTTACGGTAATACCCGTAAAAGCAATGGTCAGTACGATGTATGGACTAAATGTGTAACGAACATATTTGTCGAGAATGATGCTGTCAAGCATGAACCAGAGAAGGATCCCCAGAGCTGCAATCCCGAGGCAAATTGTCCCTGCCGAGTTGGAGTCGATGTTTGTTTTTTCTATTATCACAATGTTCAAGTTAAGTATTGATGCAATGCTGACCCAGGTCCCATAAAACGCAAGACCATTTTGGACGAGGATTCGGATGAGCCAAACATCTGCATTTAGCCTGTAAATAGAAGAAAAAAAATTAAATGTTAAGTAAGTATCATTTATACTTGTGTTATGTTAAATTTTTTTTACCAAGATTTGAAGTATGGTCAACATTCCCTGCTGACTTACATATATCCCCACAAGATATAGTCTATATAGTAAGATATAGGTATATGTCCCCACAAGAACTTTAAAACCATTTAACTAACTCAATGTGATTGAAAATTTCCGTCATATTACTCTTTGCTGGATTTCCTCTTTTGAGGATTTCATGGAGATTCGTAGTCTTAGATAGATGAAGTGGTATGCTTTGTCGAGCTATGAGTTTTCAATTTGCGGCAGAGCAAGCTCAACCTTCAAGAACTAGAAAATCCCATTAGTCCTAAAAAGAAGAGTATACAACCAATGTATCCTCCTGATAGTCACCTATGGAGCTGAAACATGGAACCTAACCAAGAGATTGACCTTCAAGCTCAGAACCATGCAACATGCATACTCAACATCACATGGAGAGATCACAAGACAGCACAGTATATTAGGGGAAAAACAGGAGTCCGAGACATCATAGAAACCATTAGGAAACTCAAATGGCAATGGGCTAGTCATGTTGTGAGTATGGCAGACAACCAATGGACATCACGACTCACAACATGGATCCCCAGAGATCAAATGTGGAACTGAAGCCGGAAGAATATCAGATGGCGGGATAAACTGGACAGGTTCATGAAATATTGGCTCCGTGATGTCTACAACAAATAGATGAGGCTAATGCTGGGGAATATCTATGTTCAACTACGGATGATAAAAAAACTGATAATGATGATTCTTAGCTTGCTAAAAAGAATGCAGTGCATATGACAAGTTGTTTAGGTATAGAGATGAACACCTTGCTTGGCTGAGCTAATAACTTGATGGAAGAAATGTAATGGATAACATTTGTTCCTTTCTCTTCAGTAGTCAAAATACATGTACAATATAGAGGTTTAGGTAAATATGTATGTTAATGTATCTTGCATAGACATATGAGCTAGGGGGTTGCAAGGGGCAAAACAGTAGAAAAATTTTGGGCAATTGATATTATTGTCACCAAGGAAGTCAGAAACAATATTTCTTTCAAGTTGCTTTCAATATGTACAGTGTATCCTCGATTGATGAACTGTCTTTTCATTGGGAATTAGTACTGGAGTTTTTAATCTGCGTGAAGTTTTGGGCAAATCAAGCCCCCTAAACCAAAAAGTTCTCACAGGCCTATGGGATCTAATGTCATGCAACTTCACCCAACAATGACCGACTCGCACTCAAAATAAAATTGTGCCGATACTACCAGAATGTAACCCAGACAATACACAAGTCGACAAACAGCCGTACACGAGATATTCAAGAAGACAAATTTCGATACTCACTCTTCTTTGTAAAGCAATCCAAGGAATTTGTAGAGTGCTGAAAATGAGAAGTATAAACAGACATAGAGAGCCACAGTACCAAGGAGCAGAAAGACCAAAGCGGCCACCATGATTTCTTTTGTCCACACAAAGAGCCAGATGATAACACAGACATTGTTGAATGCAAAGCTCAGGTACAAGGCTATGGGCATAGTGGGGGGGAAAATGTACAGGTAGTTCTGTGAATGAGATCGACATATTTGGAGGATTCCATAGAGAAGCCAGAGAAGCTGCCAGGTGTAAATGATCCCCCAGATGGCAAAGGTTGCACTTGAAGGGGTTATGTTTGTCTCATATTTGGCCGATACTTCACCAATTGTCTGGTCAAAGATACCTGTCAATTAAAAAAAGAAAATAAATTAGATTAAAAAGAAAAAAAAAAACAAAAAAACAAAGAGGGGGGGATATAAAAAAAAGAAAGCGAAAAGAAAAAGAGAAAAAAAAGAAAAAGAGAAAAAGAGAAAAAAAAGAAAAAGAGAAAAAGAGAAAAAAAAGAAAAAGAGAAAAAGAGAAAAAAAAGAAAAAGAGAAAAAGAGAAAAAAAAGAAAAAGAGAAAAAGAGAAAAAAAAGAAAAAGAGAAAAAGAGAAAAAAAAGAAAAAGAGAAAAAGAGAAAAAAAAGAAAAAGAGAAAAAGAGAAAAAAAAGAAAAAGAGAAAAAGAGAAAAAAAAGAAAAAGAGAAAAAGAGAAAAAAAAGAAAAAGAGAAAAAGAGAAAAAAAAGAAAAAGAGAAAAAAGAAAAAGAGAAAAAAGAAAAAGAGAAAAAAAGAAAAAGAGAAAAAAAAGAAAAAGAGAAAAAAAAGAAAAAGAGAAAAAAAGAAAAAGAGAAAAAGAGAAAAAGAGAAAAAAAGAAAAAGAGAAAAAAAAAGAAAAAGAGAAAAAAAAAGAAAAAGAGAAAAAAAAAGAAAAAGAGAAAAAAAAGAAAAAGAGAAAAAAAAGAAAAAGAGAAAAAAAAGAAAAAGAGAAAAAAAGAATAGATAGATAAAGTAGAGAAAACAAATGAATCAACCTCAGCTGCACCAGGTTCAAACCCTTTTTTCTTCATTTATATCTAAAAAGGTAAACAAAACAGAATTCATTCAGAATATCATTCCAAAACTGTGTGTCCAGTTCTAACTTCTTTATTAGAGGTTTCTGTTGATAAGATTCGCAAACTTTTGCAAAACAAATTGACCTGAGTTGAGAGAGTGGATTTGTCATCAGTTTTTGCATGTCAGAGATTTTGGTGAGGTCATTGTCATTGCTGTGACATACAAAAATGAAGTCGAAACTCAAATAGAAGTTTGACAATATAGAAGGATTTCAATGTTAATAAATTCATTTTTTGTATTAAGAATGATTTTCTATGAAGTTGTGTTACACTTGCTCAGTGGCTGAGATAGTTGCATAATTCCTATTGGTGCAAGTGACTGTATTGAGCTCAAGTATAAAGTGATGATTCTGAAGGCTGATTTTCTAGGCAGGCACACCTTTCCTAATCCACCCACTTGATCTTTAGTTAAACTAAAGTAAACTATCATCAGAGGCCTTGCCCCACGGCTGGGACAATTGCAAGTGGTATAGCAGTGTAGGCACTGATAATGGAATTGCCGAGCCCAGTTCAAACTCTGATCAAAGCAGTTTATTTTCATTTCCCACTGAAGCCCTTAGGAAAAGGTATGAATCCATCTCTGTCCAAGCTATGGGCAAAATAGCAGGGCTGATTAGGCTCCTTATCCTTGGGAAGGCTGCCAGTCTAGAAGGACGACTGATTCCAAAGCATGGAGTTAAGCCCTTTGAGGCAGTGGGATGCCAATTTTGACATCCTTCTGGCGGTTCCTGCAGCCAAGCTGATGCCAGATATATCAAGCGCCACCTTCCTATGTACTACATCAGCAAAACCAACAGGGTGATTCTGTCGATTGGATTTCCATAGATCTCCATATGCTTTGCTGAGATTTGCACCTTTTGGAAGTTAGCTGTAACAATCTTTTACTACAATTGAGTGGCCACGCATGATAAGTACCCAACAAGCCATTTTTTGAAAAGCTGAGAAAATGGGATTCAAAGTTTAATGAACTTTTGTTTGCAAAATTTTCAGTGCAAAAGCCGTACATTTTATGGGGTGGGTGGAAGGAGCTTGAATATTCTGCGTTATGATTCTGTTTACTTTTCACATAAAGAGAGATTTTTCATTTTTTCTATGAACAAAAGCGCCAAAAGTTTTCTCTTCATTCATGCTATAAGTATTTTTAGAAACATTGTTGCGCATATCAAAATCAGAAGCTACACATCAAAATTTCTAAACAAAACTAAAATGAACATCTAACCTTAAAAAAACTTCTTAAAAATCACGGCTGAAACTAGAATAAGCATGAACATGCAATTTTCAGAGTTTTAACAAATAAAATGACATTCTCATATAAGATCTATTATAACATGTATAAAAATCATAAAGCAGAATATTCAAGCTTCAAAATAAAATTGAAAATCCAAGAATCAAAGCTCTAAAATTAATGAAAACATTACAAGCAAAAGTTTGTCAAATGTCAAATCTGATTTTCTCAACTTGAAAAAAATGGCTCGTAGGGTACTTATGTGCGCTCGCTCAATTCCTCTCCTCAAATCAGCCTTATACCAGACTAATCTTGCAAAAGATGTAGAAAGAAAGATTTTGATCTATTTTTTTTCTCCCACAGACATTGGAAGACTTCCACCCACCGAGAAAGTATGAACTGAAAAAATATTACGATAGTGATCATCAGACAACATCTGTTCATTCTGATGGTATTTTGGGTCGTGAACCGAGGGATTTTCTGTTTTATATAACACCAACAAGAGAAATAAACTCACCACCGATTCATTTTCCATGACATTCCATACTTCTGTTCCTAACTTCAAAAGCTTTTCATATTGTACATCTTTACGTTTTATCACTCTCAATTAAGGAAACAGATCTAGTTTATCACTTGATAGAAACTGGCACATGATCAACATCTTTTGGCAGCTTGCTGTACTGAGGGTGATCAATTTACAAAAATTGAAAAAAGGGGTGATCAATGGATAAGTTAACTTTTCTCTCCTTTTATTGGGTAGTGATCACTAAAAAAAAACTTTGGTGCAGCCTATACATGGTGATACATAGCCAGCCAGAAACACTTAAAAACTGAAGAAACCTATTGTTCAGTTTTGGTTCTAAGCTGTTAACAATGATGAAGACTTCCTTTGGTGATAGCCCAATGGCGACGAAAAAAAAAAAAAATCAATCAAGGGAATTGCTCAAGGGAGTTATTTCCAACTGTATCATGAAGTTGAATTCATCAGACTAAGTTACAAAACAAGATAACTGCCATGTTAGCACTATGCTATTTACTCTGTAATGAGGGTTAAGAATTTACAAAGCTTAGTCTGCCACAAGGCCAATTGTATGGAGAACTCAGTGAGTATCAAACTAACTACAATAGTGGGAAAGACACCCTAGGTCACAGCTCACCAAACTAAGTGTTTGTGATAATGTATAGGTGTATGGTGAAATTGAACAACCATAGCCATCAAAGATAGCAAAGGCTTCTATCCTTTTTTATATGTATGTGCATGTATGTGTGTGTGTTTACATATTCCAGTACTTCTCACTGTAACGCAAGTGAGTGAGTGTGCGGAACTTACAATTGTTATTTAATATTATTGGTCCCTTCATTGTTACCCATTTGTGCTTCCGTAGTCAGTTTCAATGATGGTTAAAATTTTTGCTTTTAAAAAAAGGATTACCAAATATTGTATCAGGTAGGAAGAAACCTTATTATAAATTTCATATCATCTCAAACCAAAACTTCTACGTTCAAACTTTTCAATAACACTTGCATGAAAAGCTGTGCAGACCGCATTGGCCTGTTAGAGATTCGATTGCATGATCTTACAGTTAGTACAATCAATACATATAAAGCCACCCCAACCCACCTGGGTGTGCAGTGTAAGAACACACGAGGATGAGCAGGATATGCACCCATTTTCAGAGCTACGATGCTCAGGGTTTTCCTTTATTTTGAAACTTGAACACTCTGAATCACAATGTTGAGTGTCCCAGCTCTAAAAATAACAAAATTATCAACTTTTTAAAAATGGTTCATTGGGCACTTATCATGTGCTATCACTCACATAGATTAAAAGAACATTTCATTCTGCATTGTAAAATATGCGCTTATACCTTCTCCTGGGGATGCCGGGATTCCTTGCAACTATGTGATCTCCATAAGGAAAGAGTATCTCTTTTTCTAGACTCTTCTTCCGGAAGTACAAAAAATTGGTATCAAACAAAGAATTTAAACATTAACAGCAATGCTTGTAAAACAAATCATTCTATTTTTACATATCAGACCTGAAGAAGGCTGTAGAATGAATCATGCAAAATATTGAGAGAATAGTAAAACAAGAAGGAGTGCAATTATCAAAAAATCTCTTTGAATACATTAGTGGTTATGTCCTGCTAAAATAACCCTTGTTCTATATAAGGGGTGGCCAAACTGTATCACGTGCCACATGCAGCTCTTTAATGAATATCAGTCTGTATATTTATTTGATGATATTTGTAAAAAATGTGTACATAACAATCAAAACGTATGTATAAATTTTGTATACGTCTCATGGCTCTCAAAACATCTAAAGTGTATCAGACAAGGTTCTTACATTAAGCGAGTCCGCTCGGATGATGTAAGGGTTAGCAGATCTGCCTTACATGCACAAGGTTCAGGGTTTGATTCCCAGGATGAGCAAAGAGTGAGGAAAACTCTTCATTAGGACAAATTCTCCTGTGCACTCAACACCTAACCAAGTACACTTCAAGTGATGTAAATAAGGGTGGAGGTATAAGTCAGGGATGGGAGTCACATCCACCCCTATCCGAAAGGATAACAGCAGATAAAAGAGGATTCTTTGGGTAACCTCTAACTATGGTCGACCAATGTACCCATTTTTTTTTCTTTAATACTTCAAGCAAAATTGGCCACCTTGCTCTATAGCCAGGGATAATTGTGGAACGACCAATATTGTGCAAAGAATGGGAGAAATACAGAGAATTTTTAATGATTTGGTTAAAATTGGTCTAGGCTTCTTACCAGTTTTAATTTTCGGGTTTCCTGCCAGAGCTGATAGCACCAACACAGCCACAAACATCAGCACGGCCAAACAGATCACAAATAAACGGGTAAAATCGTGCCTCATTTTTTTCCCTGAAAGAAATAAAAGAAAAATACCATGTATTGTGTAATATGTAAAAAGCATGATACGTTTTGGATGAGATCATATGCATGTATTTAAAAAATAGACATATTTGGTCCGACTGAATGAATTATAAATTGTCTTATATAGAAACTCATTTGAAGTGATATCCCGTTGTTACATAGTTGATATATCACTCAATTTAGACAATGTAAATAGAATAAACTATTATAACAGTCGTGTCGAAAGAGACGAATGGACTGACAATAGACGAGATGAGAATTTGGGTTGAAAGCATTTATTCAAGTCTTCGCATCATTGGTGACAGTTAAGCTCAATAGTAAGAGCATCACTATGTTGATGTGGCTACCCTATTGAGGGTAGGTTCAATCCCTGCAGCAGTCTCATTTTCTTCAATCATTCTATTTACGCTGTCTAAACTGAGTGATATATGAACCATGTAATGATAGATCATTTTAAATAAGTTTCTATATAATATAATGCAATTTATAACATATATATACATAAGTATTTTACTCATGTTGTCATTTCTGACAGCAGTATTCTGAATAATTGTGCAATTGCATTGTATTTGAAAAATACAAAAAATCTTGCATTGCCCAATATGATTTCATGTTCAACCAGAATGAACCCAGGATTTTCATGCACTTGCAAAAAATTAAAAAATAAATGTGGGAAACTGCTCAATAATTACCATTTAATAGTTATCTCCCTTGACAAATTTTACGGACGGACATATATACAACGCCACATGTATGTCTATAAGTAGATGTTCTTGTTTTGGCATCAATTATGCTGTAATTTCAGCTCGGTAAGATTCCGGCTGTGGGTAGTTTAAAAAAAAAAATTCCACCCTCTAAGGTCCATTGTCGGACACGGGCATTCCCCAAGTGAGTGAAAGATATAGGAGAGGGTGGATGATAGTCTACCCCAATGTTGAAAAACAACAAAAGCGAAACTCCCCACCTCACTTGACCGTTTCAACCAAGTGCTTGAAAAGAAACAAACATTGCAATATAGAGCAATGTTTTTCCCTTACCGCCTTTCTAGACCACCCGAGTAGCAATAGCTTGACAATCTCTAAATATATTTACTGCTTTCTCTTCGGTCGCCAGTTCACTCGGATAACGTCATGAGGGTGTCATATATACATACATATAAACACATCTACAGAAACACACGCCTGTAAATACGCATGTATGTGTATATGTATAATGATAAATAAGGGGATAGCTATCATCTGACAAGATGAAGCAATCATCGTATATATATATATATATATATATATATATATATATATATATATATATATATGTGTGTGTATGTGTGACATATGTTTATACAGCTACACTCACACACTTCGGACATATGTTTTTTGTTTTGTTTACGTAATGAAACGCGACTGTCGTTTACCCCTGTCTTTTAGAGGAAGATGTATGTCCCCGTGGAGAGGAGTAAACCCGGCAAACTTTTGAATAAGGTCTCGACAGTAAAGGACAGAATCAGATCGTACAACTCCCATATCTTTTTCTTGTCAAATTCAAGTCTAAGCGGGAGTTAACTTTGCCCTCCCCCATAACAAGAACAATTCTCATCTAATTTTGGTGACTGAACTGTGGATCACGCCACGTTAAACCTAAGCTATAACATTGACATTTCCCTATCGTGATTCGAAATCACGATCAAGTGATTGGTAGGCAGCTCTCATACCTACACATTGCACATACAAACCAAAAAAGGACGAAAATTACAAAAAGTTGTGAGGGTTAACGACTGCTCAAAGAGGGAAGCGTCAATGAAAACAATACGCCTGATGGAATATTATTCTTAGTCTTCAATTTGACCGTTCTTTATTTGAGGAGATTGATGAGGTTGTCTGTGGCTAAATACTGAATTTACCAAGTATATTTCCGACTATTTGGCATCGATCTTTAGTTATTTTCATCGAATATTATTCCAAAGGTATCATTAATGGATTCATGAGTGGTAAGATAGATTTGACATTAAAGTTAATAGTTAGGTACATTGCATCAATTAATCAACTTCAAGTACATAAATGTCAGAAAAAAAATTGAAAGTCACAATAACTCCATGTCATACCGGTGACAACATTCCAGAATTAGCAAATATTGAGGTGTATCAATTTCAGCGTATTTCGGGATTGTTACGTCAACTCGATTTGAAAAAAAAAAGTAAAGAAAAACGCTTGATTTCACTAATTTCTGATCGTAGAAATAGTTTTGATTTATCAAATTAAAAGCAACGTATTTTATTTATTTGTCGAAGAAAAATAGTTGAAATTACGTATTTACTTAGTATTTGTAAAAAAAGTTTGATTTCATTTTAATAAACTCGTGATAGTTATTTCATATCCTTGTTCTGATTAAATAAACTCTTGGTCAAACTGAAACTTCATAGATTTTTATTTTTTTGAAAATAGGTTAAATCTACACCACATAGGAAATTTCGTCTATTCAACTATATTTGTCTATAACTCAGCGAAATTTTTGGAAACAACACATTTCTACCGTACGGCTTTCTTCAGGTGCGTGTCGTGAATGGGGGACGGGGGGGGGGGCTTCTGGAATGTTGAGACGGCAGTCCCCTTCGCATTGGTGACTCCTGGTAAACCATTTCTAGTAGGTTCTTCTGTGGTCGCTCCCACTATTGTGTCTTGGGTCAGTCTAGGCTAAGTTAACCAAATATCTAACCCAGTGGTTCTTGACCTTTTTTGCCCATTGTAGCAAAACATAGACGCCCCCTTAGTGTAAGAGAATATAATCTAATTACATACGTTACAAAAAGAAACACATCTCATATAGTTTCGCATATTTATAATTGAATTTTTGGCCTTCAGCCAAATCTTACGCTTTTGTGCTTCGAATTATTCCACCTTAGTATAAAGGTGGACAGCTTAGCTAGACGATTGTGCGTTTTGTGATAACAGCACATAATTTGGTACACTTATAGACAAAGGAATTCCGAGGAGAAATTAGTCACCCATCGTAGCCATTTTTCAAAATATCTGCCGGCGAGAAGCATTTTCAGATCAATTTTCTCATTGTTGTGAACCAGGTTAATGAACAAATAAATAAATATTACTTCGAGAATTTTAATGTCAATAGGATACTATGAGACGTTATACCCGGAATTGAACCTTGGTCTATTTGGTTACGGTCATACACAGTCGTTCGACAAGCGATAACTTTGTCTTAAAGAGGGGTTGAGTTGCCAATCACAAGAGCATTTCTCAAGCGGGATGCTCACCGCTTGCCTTACGCCCGGGTCCACTAACAATAGGTATAAAATACAATACTAATTAGTCGAATTTATTAACCATTCATAGTTCTTGGAAACTGCCTTTAGGATGATATATGCGAGTCATTTAAAATTCTAGAAGGTCGCCATGCAAATTTCGAACTCAAGTCATAACCCAAACCCAGGGTCTACCGTAGGAAAGACTATTCAGCATCCACCTTCAAATTAACAGTGCAGTCGAAAGCAGTTTTGTTTTTTGGGGGGTTCTTTTTGTACTTGCACTGCCTAACATAACCCTTCTTCCATCCGCAGGCGACATAGTTGTATTTGTCTGCATCAGGTAGATTGAAAATAAATCGAAGATGTACAAACTATTAATGGCTACCGGAAATGCATTTATGAATTAGCTTAGAAAGAAAAGTAAACTAAGTACTTTATTCAAAGAAGAAAAAATTAGCTGCCGTCGGCTACAAATCAAAATTTCATATCAGTTCAATATTCGATTTACCTGGAAAGCCTTTGGCTATAAGTGTATCAAATTATATGCTTTTATCTCAAAATTCACAAGTTTTGTTATTTTTTCAGCAAAGCTGGTCTTGTAATGAATTAAGCATTAGTTTCCATGGAATTTATAGTAAAATTAGTAATTGATAGTATTGTATAATTGATAAATCATCAGTTCAGTCTTAACAAGCTTCGGTTTTGAACCACAGGACGCTTTTCGCTCTTCACACCCATATCACAAATTTTCCCCAAATATATTCAAATGGCCCTCTGGTGGGGGGGGGGGACACACCCCGTTTAGAATCACTAATCTAACCCATATAAACAGTGTGCGTGTGTGTGTGTTGTCCTCATTTTGAGACACGATATCAAAGAATCATAGCATAAAGATAAGCATCTTGAGATGAAAGAGAACCCAAGACGGCCTGCCGCCACCAATCGGTTGTTTTGCAGCCACAGAAAACAGGCCTACCCGCCCATTTACAACTAACATATCAGTAAGCAAATGAAATAAAAAAAGCTTTAAAAAAAAAATTACATCCACCCTGCCCCTAATTGGAGGGTGGGGGTAGGAAACAGTAGGATGGGTGAGTTAAGAGGCAGGGAGGCAATGTCCACGATACAAGAGATCAGGGATGCAAGATAGGACTACAAATTTACTTTTGTATATCCACGCTACTAAACTTGCGAATCTTGCGATTTTTCCGGGCTCCTTTTCAAAATAAGATGGACTCACTTATCTTTTTATTATTTTTATTTTTTGCCAAGAGTTTTAGACTCTTTCACTGAGAAGATTTGAAGGGACCGCACAGTCCTTATGCTTCATGCAGCAAATATTGATAATTTATCCAATTATCACATTTTTTTTAAAAATTAAATACACAGATAATATTAGCAAAACCATCAAATTCGTGTATTGTACTCTACACATACTCAGGAAAGCGTATTGATTGGTGAAATAAGTATTTACTTTCGTTACAATGTCGCTACTTTTAGCCCCTTCAACTTGCTACTTTCAGTAATTCAGATCTGGCAACCATGGCAACAGGTGTAAGTCATGGTAACGTAGTGCTGATCCATTCTTAACCGAAACTTGTCCCCAGTAACCTTCAGGGCAGGTTACTTACGGATGAGGTTGAGAAACCCAGAAATAATGTTGCCAACACAAGAATTTTTATCGTGCTAAATCGAACTCAACAAAGCGTAAAAAAAACCAAAAAAAAAAAAACCACACGCCAAAACGCACTGTAAGAAGAAAAAAAACTGCGAGCGATTTCATGGCAATATTGATGTAAAAAAAAAAAAAAAAAAAAAAAAAAAAAATGGAGAGAAAATAGCTAAAAATTGGCTTTCACAATGACCTGAGCGAGCAGATCATTCTTCACGCCTCACACAGGGAATTCTTTTTGCGACAATGGTTTCTCTTAGTTTCACTACAACAGAAAGTATTTAACTGTCAGATATTCCTCGAAAATCAGACTTCACATCAGAGAATTTCCCTATTTTGACCATTTTTATTCTGTTCAATTTATTCTCCCCCACCCCATGTTACTGTTCGTATTTGGGAAGTCCTATTGCCCTAGACACCAGACAGTCACCCGTTCACACTTGGCGCCCTGAGCAACTGCCCGTTTTGCCAGTACATGAGACTGGTCCAGGAGAGAGTATTAAAAAGGTGAAGAAAAACATGGATGCAGGTAAATTGATTAAGGGTGTCTAGGATGTAGATTGCATCTGTTGACAGAGAAAGTCACATGATCCGTAGGGACTCGACCCTATAAACCCCCTCCCCCATGAGAATATAAATAGAACAAAAATCAAAGGAAGAGACAGGGCCATAATTCCCATCAGCCCTGCTTTCGTCGTAAGGTCTTCTTGTCCCAATCCCTTACTTATAAAAGAACAACTATCTTAGCCAATGAACAACCTTTTCTATGAGGAGTTAACTAATGACAGTCATGCGTTCTTATAATCCTTCTTGAGAGAGAGAGAGAGAAGGGCAAGTAGTGAGAGAGAGAGAGAGAAGGGCAAGTAGTGAGAGAGAGAGAGAGAAGGGCAAGTAGTGAGAGAGAGAGAGAGAAGGGCAAGTAGTGAGAGAGAGAGAGAGAAGGGCAAGTAGTGAGAGAGAGAGAGAGAAGGGCAAGTAGTGAGAGAGAGAGAGAGAAGGGCAAGTAGTGAGAGAGAGAGAGAGAAGGGCAAGTAGTGAGAGAGAGAGAGAGAAGGGCAAGTAGTGAGAGAGAGAGAGAGAAGGGCAAGTAGTGAGAGACAGAGAGAGAAGGGCAAGTAGTGAGAGACAGAGAGAGAAGGGCAAGTAGTGAGAGACAGAGAGAGAAGGGCAAGTAGTGAGAGACAGAGAGAGAAGGGCAAGTAGTGAGAGACAGAGAGAGAAGGGCAAGTAGTGAGAGACAGAGAGAGAAGGGCAAGTAGTGAGAGACAGAGAGAGAAGGGCAAGTAGTGAGAGACAGAGAGAGAAGGGCAAGTAGTGAGAGACAGAGAGAGAAGGGCAAGTAGTGAGAGACAGAGAGAGAAGGGCAAGTAGTGAGAGACAGAGAGAGAAGGGCAAGTAGTGAGAGACAGAGAGAGAAGGGCAAGTAGTGAGAGACAGAGAGAGAAGGGCAAGTAGTGAGAGACAGAGAGAGAAGGGCAAGTAGTGAGAGACAGAGAGAGAAGGGCAAGTAGTGAGAGACAGAGAGAGAAGGGCAAGTAGTGAGAGACAGAGAGAGAAGGGCAAGTAGTGAGAGACAGAGAGAGAAGGGCAAGTAGTGAGAGACAGAGAGAGAAGGGCAAGTAGTGAGAGACAGAGAGAGAAGGGCAAGTAGTGAGAGACAGAGAGAGAAGGGCAAGTAGTGAGAGACAGAGAGAGAAGGGCAAGTAGTGAGAGACAGAGAGAGAAGGGCAAGTAGTGAGAGACAGAGAGAGAAGGGCAAGTAGTGAGAGACAGAGAGAGAAGGGCAAGTAGTGAGAGACAGAGAGAGAAGGGCAAGTAGTGAGAGACAGAGAGAGAGGGCAAGTAGTGAGAGACAGAGAGAGAAGGGCAAGTAGTGAGAGACAGAGAGAGAAGGGCAAGTAGTGAGAGACAGAGAGAGAAGGGCAAGTAGTGAGAGACAGAGAGAGAAGGGCAAGTAGTGAGAGACAGAGAGAGAAGGGCAAGTAGTGAGAGACAGAGAGAGAAGGGCAAGTAGTGAGAGACAGAGAGAGAAGGGCAAGTAGTGAGAGACAGAGAGAGAAGGGCAAGTAGTGAGAGACAGAGAGAGAAGGGCAAGTAGTGAGAGACAGAGAGAGAAGGGCAACTGATTAATTCCTAATTAAACAATACTAATAATTTCTATGAAGCAATTGCATTGTAGTCACTAAATATAACAAT